>JAABOM020060666.1:0-11042 GCA_011800125.2 Solanum clarkiae
ACCCCCCCCCCACCCTGCAATGAGCGGGAGCCTTTTGAGGCACTGGGGTATGTTGTTGTTGTTGTTGTTTCTATTAAGCTAAACTAGGTCATTTTTTTTAAAAGGAGAAAGTAAAAAAGTAATTAATGCATAAATGAATAGAAACTGACCAATAATACGAGGAGAGATTGAAATTTTGAATTTAATTCAATGTGTAACAAGTTATGACCAATAATACGAGGAGAGATTGAAATTTTGATTTTAATTCAATGTGTAACAAGTTATGACCAATAATACGCTTAATGTAGAATTAGTAGAGAGAATTAACCCAAATCATATTCACTACAACTATTTGAACGATTTCAGGTTAATACGAAAGTTCACTTCGTATCATTAATATATCTGTTTGTCAAACTCATGCTACACTTACGTGTTTCACTACCAGCCTAATTAGTACATGCCACTTTCAATTATTTTATTTAAAAGTGTTCATCTTCTTATCACAACATTAATTGTTAAATGAGTGCTAATCCTCAAATCTTTTGATCTATTTTTTCAGGTTTTACACAATTTTACTAAAACAACTCAAACCTTGGGTAGGTTATAATGTTCGCAATCATAGAGGACGATTAAAATTAAAGAGTTAATGAGATATACAATTGCAATACTCTGTAATTCTACACAAATTCTAATTTAGGTGAAGTTATCATGGATTCTATAACCCTTGGTTGTGGGGTTTAGCCTCTCGTAATAATTAAAACAAAAGAAATAATTGCATTCGTTTATTATGAAATTACTTACAAAGTAAAAGCAATTGAAACATTGATTTCAGAAATTTATGAAATCCTCGTTCAAAACTAGTTTCACGTAATATTTTTTCACTAAAAGACAAGATAATGAAATAAAAAAATGTACGATTTATAGCAACAGAAAATAGGCAATAGAAAATTTAAAAACTGCATTTCGAGCTCCACCTGATGTTGCATATGTGGGCTGTCGACTGTTTGACGGTCCGTGCTAATGCTGTCAGAGCTATATGGTAGACCTTCAACATTCTTCAATCAGATTATTGTGCTAGTGTCTCTTCGAAGGTGTGATGGACTGTTAGAATTTTCTTTTTTGTACTAGAACTATTTTCCTCCGATGATGGCATAGACAATCTATTGGAGGTGTGTTCACTTCTTAGGCTTGTTGTTAGTTCTTTCTATTTTAAATATTTAGACTTATATTGCATCTTTTTTTTTCTAATTTCTACCGATTTCCTTTCTACATAATAGAAAAACTATTAAAAACAATCGATAATGCTCAAATGTACTCCAAAATAATTAAAGAATTGTTATGATCCTCTAGATCATTTCTATGGTTTTGAAGTTATTTTGTGGATTTGAATATGTGTATAGCGACGTCAGGCCATTGGTGATTTGTTGGGACTGTTCGGATGGTTATTGGTTGGGTTATTTTGAAGTTAAGTAGATTTTTGAGTTAACCAGGAAGTTAGACATGTAAAAAATGGGTGCTTGGGTATTTTTTGAGATTGAATCCACTGAGATGTTCAGGGATGGTAGGAGAGGATGCACATGAGTTTCTTACAGCTTTGATAGAGAGAATACAGGCATCAAAGATTGTGGGAATCTCATAGACAGGCTTCATGATCAATTACTTGTTTGGTTGTGATTGTGTATTGTACTATGTAATATTTTGTTGAGGTTGGGACTCTATAATACCTATATAGATACGTTGGTTGATGTTTAAATGTTATGTGGGCTTTGAATACTCCTATAAAGATTAGAAATGTTAGATTTGTTACGACTGAGGAAAGCTAAGTGTTGATGCTACCTGTATACATGTATTTCATTATTTGACTACTGGCTTGACTTTTTGGGATTTCTGATATTGATGAATATGCTATGACTGGTATGGCTCTGGGTACTTGTCATGTATGTTATGATTATACCCTGTTAGAGGCTAAATATAAGCTTATACCCTGTGATTTGTTCATATGTTCAGTTTGGTACTTGACTACTGGAGTGGGTAGTCTAATACTACTGTTCTATAGTATTTAAGTTGATGGTTGTTAGTTATACTCTTGGATATATCTTGTAACTCTATTGTTATGATTCTGTCATAGCGATTCTGCTGATATACTATTCTCCTGATTCTCTGGTGGCTGAGTTGTGATCTTGATTATGAGATAAATGTTGTACTTGTAGTTTTAATTGGGTTGTCTGTTGTTGGTTGGCATATTCATTATGATTATTAGCTGAGTTGTTTGTCATTCTATCTTGAGGATTTGTTATTATTGTTAACTGGCTTGTATATTATTATTCGGATTCCTGGCTACACTTATCGGTGGGAATGTTGATCATCGTATCAGGTTACCTAGTATTTGTTTTATGGTTCTACATAGTTATATGTATTTCTTATCTCATGCTTATTTGAGTATGGGTTACGAGCATCTCCTATCTTGGGTTGTGCATTGGCATAGCAGGGGGATTCATGTTTATAGTAGGGGATTAGGTGCAGTGATTCCCTAGGATTGTGATAGTCGGACAAGTTGATATTGTTGGATCGGCTCAAATTGATACTATCTTGGGTATGGAATGATTCTCTCTTTATCATGTGTGGTAGATGATTAAGTCACCTTGGCTATACTTGATACGTCACCAGTACTGTAGTAGAGGCTCATTGCGAGGAATTGGTTGGTATTCTTTTGTATATGCAGGTGCAGAGATTGGATCGATCGGATGTTTAGTATATTTGTCCATGCTTGTGATATGATAGCTGAGGTCGTATTAGGGGACCCATTGCCATAGTTGTGAGATCTTAGATATGTTCTCATTGATTTTCGGTTATTTCCAAAGAAAGAGGTGTGTTTGTGCTATAGAGGAGGTTAGGTTTCCATTGGTTGAGGTTTTGGGCATAGGTTATTTCGGAGATTGCACCTGGACCCGTGATGCTCATTCTAAGTGACTAATTATGCTTGCTGGCTGACTAATGCTTCATTGTAGCATGGATTTGATGACTTATACGTACTAGTTGTATTTGTTGTAGTAACCCGTAGATGACCCTACTTGATAGGGTTTGATTCGTTAAGTGCTACGGGATGGTGACTGATCTGCTAAATATTAGAACTTCTAGATCCCTTTAAGTTGAGGCAACATGTGCCAGGTTGGGTTGTGGAGATTGGCTATGAACCACATACTGCTAACTCGCAGTAGTTCCGGTTATCTGGGTTGAGGCCAACGGGTGGTAACTAGGACTATTTTACCTTTGTCAACCATTGTACTCCACATGTGATTGAATGATAAAAAATATTGAGGACCATGATCGGGCGGTGATATATGTGTGGCTGGTACAAAGAAATGTATAGGAAGTCTACTAGTGGGTGGTATGTTGAGTGTCTACTGCATTGGTGAGGGTGTGATTGTTGTTGAAATTATTGATGAGTGGTTTGTAGATTATATATTCTATTTGTGAGTATATGCTATTATGATGAGATACTTATAGTCGTTGCATTAGTTATCTGTTACATTAAGATGGGATCTTGACTATTAGTTACAATAATGACTATCTTAGTTGTCAGGCATAGTAGATTGAGCAACAAGGGAAAAGGGTTTAGACCCTATGTGTGAGTAAGGGCATATTAACTATTATTTGTAGTTATGTGGTTAGCTTTTGAGAAATTTGTGATTGATTTGTGGGAATTGCTAGTGTAACAGAACTAGGAGCGAGGTGAAATCCATATATGTAAAACAAGGTTATAGTTATGAACAACTATGAATATTCGGATCTTTAATAATGTGTTGAGAAAAGGTATACCTACCTGTTGATTTCCTGTTATATGCTAGTTAGCTGAGCTGATGGAGTGAGTGATTGATCATTGAAGATCCCTTAGAGATTGCTACGCTGATTCTCTTATTATAAATAGATGGCTAATTGTACTTCTTGTTAGTTGAGATTATGAGAACAATTGTTGGACGCTAAGCATACTTCAGATCGTTCTATTAACTAGTTACTATAAGTTAAGGGTAAGGATCTCCATGTAGTTTGTATTGGAGCCTCTAGGTGTACTTTTATTTGTACATTCGTGAATGAAATTCTTATTAGTTGGGGATGTTGTAATGACCCTCCCGGTCATTTTTAAGATTTTGTATTTATTTTGTTGATTTGAGCATGTATACAGTGACATCGGGCTAATGGTGATTTGTTGCGATTATTGCGATGATTAGTCGTTGGGATATTTGAGAGTTAAGTGGATTTTTTAGTTAATCGAGAAGTTATACTTGTAAAATGAAACTTTGGATAAAGGACCGATTAAATTGCCTCAAAGCATAATTCTGACGATTTCATTAGGTCTAGCACGGTTGAATTTGGCTATGATCATATCCAGTGTAGTTATATCATGGTTTAAAAATTTAATCATTGGAATAGGTTAATAGTTGACTTAGTCAACACCCTCGGGAACCAAGTCCTGAATGAAAATTTTGATAGCGCGGTTAGCTCCAAAGACTCAAGTTTGGTCTAGAACGACCCTTCATTTTATACCAGGGACTTCCAGATGCGATTTGACCATTCAAGGGCTTTCTGTTAAAGTTACACATAAGAAAGTGGGACCCAAATCAGATTGTGGGACGCTCCACTGGAAATTTTGGCTACCTTATTGGATCCAAAACGTCAAAATTCACATGGTTACATAGTACGTTTGTGAAAATTAGGGTCCGGATAAGCCCGCAGCATAGAAAAAAAAGGGTTGGAAGATTGCTGAAAAGAGAGGGGCGACATAGCATGTCCTGAGGCTGCCACATAGCACGACCTTGAGCTACCACCTGGCACAGGCA
This sequence comes from Solanum clarkiae, assembly GCA_011800125.2. Taxonomy (NCBI): domain Eukaryota; kingdom Viridiplantae; phylum Streptophyta; class Magnoliopsida; order Solanales; family Solanaceae; genus Solanum; species Solanum clarkiae. The sequence goes on from JAABOM020060666.1 coordinate 4,818, forward strand.
TGCCAGCCACATGAGATATATATACACATATATATATATATATATCCTCTCAACTTCATCCGCCAGTAACTTTTTCATTTTATATTCGATTTGAGTGATTCAAAAGGCTAGCGTTATATGGATTTTGGCTAGGAACATTGTGGAAGTGTTGGATTCTAATTTGGCGCATATTTGAAGGTAAAATTTCTATTTTTTGTGAGTTTTATATCGGAAATGAGTGACAAATGTTACATTGCAATATCTCGATCATTTCTCAATGGTGTTTAGTGAAATTTGTGTCTAAATTGTTCTATTTTATAAGAGAAATATTGAGATATGTATTGATTCTGTTAATTTTGTCGTTGTTTTGCGAAATTTGATAGAGAATTTATTTAAGAAATATTTTTTTTTAAAAATGCAACTTCATTGTTTAGTTGTTTCTTTATCTTCTGGGATCTGTTTTGGATTCAATTTCTGGTTACAGACTCAGGGTAAGGTAGGAATCATTTGATCAGGGTTAGTTTGGTATTTTAGCTGTGGGAGCCATTTCCCCCATTTTAGTTGTAATTTATGTAATTTCACCTATTTTCTAAAATTTTATAGCCAGATAAGCAAAATGACCTTGTGACTTATGTTTTGACAACTGAGCAGCATTGGAGAAGACAAGGAAGGTAAAAGCTTGGGTATACTGATTAGGAGCATGTGTGACTGCCTTCCACGTAAAGTAGGCTTTCCTTACCTCTAGATTAAGTTGAAATGTCTAGTGAGAACCTATTTGTATTAGAAGTCCATGAGTAGAGTGTGTATATATGATGCTGAGACTATGATTATCGTTTGGACTCTGTGATATCTACATCTGTTTTGTTAACTTGTTTTAATGTTGTTTGGTTTTAGTATGCTCATGATAAGGAATGTAAGGGTGAGTTAGTGCATGACACAGGTAAGGTAAATATTGATGCTACTTGTGTACATATAATTGACTGCTTAAATGTTGGGTTAACTTGTTATGCTCTCTTACACATAAACCTATATTATGCCATCGTGATTCTGATTATCCTTAATCTATATATTCTAACTAAATTTTTTTAAAAGATATTCTTGATCAGTGGAGATGATGGTCACTATTTGGGCTCTATAATAGCTATTTATGTTATACTAGCTGGTTGTTAGTGCTATTAAGCTGTAAGTTGACTTATTGGGGGTCAAATGTAACTTAGGTCACGTGATTGGGATGGATACCTATGTTGAGCCTTGTTTTCATGTGTGAATAGTCTGGTGCTGATGCTACGTGGAAGTTGAGAGGCGTGGTTGCTAAGTATGTGTTGTATGTGGCTACCTATACTAATATGTATCGTATATGATGATGTGAGGCGATAATCGCTATATTGATGACTATACTAGTGGTAGTCACTATAGTACCAGAGTTTTGGCACCATTGAACTGCAAAAAGACCTAATAACGGTTGGACATAGGCTAATGTTGTAACGACCCAACCTAGGAGCCTGGTCATCACACAGAAAATGAGACACCTGAAGGCACCTCACCCAAGCCATCTAAGCATCTTAAATATTCATTGGCATTAAACTGAAACTTTTGCGAAAAATATGACGAAAAGGGACTATGGGCTATTTTATGCAATGACACAACATCAAAAAGATGTGAATATAATATCATCATATTGTCCATAAGCATACTGCTAATACATACTAGAAGGAAGTATAGTCGGTTTCTATCAAACAGAAAGAAATCCTTAAATAGCCAACGTAGAAAGTAAAGGCTATAGAAGGTCCATAAATACAACATTTAAAACAAAAATATGGAACATAGTAGAAAATGAGTGGAGTCTCGAACTAAAGGCTCACGATAATATCAAGCTAGTCTTGAATGTTAACTACTTTCCATGAGCCGATGGAGGAGTACCTATCCTTACATGGTTAAATCATGCAAGAAAATATGTATTAGTATATTTGAATGTATTTAGTGTATGAGATGCAATGCACTGATGAAATTGTAATGCTATCATAATGAACCATAATATATGGGTATATATAAGATAAGGAAGTCACGAAATATGCTTAAACATGCTCATGGGATATGGCTTAGATCAATATGAGACAATGCATAGGAAAACACATAAAGTGAAGACATATCATATGATCAAAAACTTGTAGGAATGGACCATAATTGACAGTAAGACCATATGAGCTACTACATGGAATCTATCAACTCCTTCCAACGGAAAAGGCCAATACATTTTTTCTATTGGAAAAAGGAGAATCTACTTAGCAAGGTAAATATCTAAAACATAGTAACTTTGCAATTGCATCTTTCATAACATTTGGGCCAACGTGGATCCAATGGCCTAGCATATAACACTCCTATGGTGGCACACAGTTAGGGACATTGAGAATAGTTTCGAGGGATCGTTCCTCAACTAAAAGAATGACTCTCAGTCTCTAGTATTCTCGGTGCTAATTCATCCCACGAAATCTTTAAAACATTCTCTTAGAATCACAAGTAGCAATCATAAGAGTAGCTCAAACTTAAGAATCTTTCTTTAACCTCTTTTAGGGTAATTGACATCATTTTCATATCTTTGGTGAACTTAGCTTTTGAAGCTCATCGGTCAATGCCATAATCATAGTCATAAATCACAGTAAAACTTCATTGATAACAAGGTGGGTTTAGCTTTTAGCATGGAACAATCATACATCACATATGTCATAGCAAATTTCTTTTAAAAGGAACATTGAAATCACACACCCATGATCATATCAAAAGTATCATGAAATCAATGTCATATCTTGAATATGCACATATTTACTTAGTAAAATAGGCATTGAACTTCATGAGTATCATATAATAACATAACGATCATGAATTTATCATAAGTATGCACTTTTAAATTAAGGAACTTAAAGAACAGGTAACAATAGGCAATAGGGAACTTTATGGGTAAAAAGATACTTTTAAATAAACCTACATAGTTGGAGAACTAAGGAGAAACGGAGTTGAAGCCTTTGATAAAGAAACCTTGAAAAAACCTAGCCTTGTTCCTGAGATCTCTTACCTTAGAATTTTGGAATTGGAAGAATGAGAGAATGAGATGTGTTTCTAGGGTTTGAAGTTTAATATAGGTCCCCTTTCATGTCCCTAAAATGATATAGTATAGGAATGGAATTGTAGGAAATGACCAAATCATGCTTTATTAAAAAGTATCGAAACCGACTTACGGAACCCCGATTACAGATCGTAGGTCGACTTATGAGCTGTAAGTCCCCTAATCTGATAAAACCTCTAAAATTCCTAAAACTGACTTTGCTAAACAAAAAACCATGAATAACAGTACAAGCCGTGAAACTTCTTATGAGTCATGGTTGGACTTGTAGAGTCCTTCCACTCTTAGCCATTTTTCCTCATTTCCTTGGACCTACCCACAAAAGTTCTACACAGGATGTAACCAATACCATGGACCATATGATAACCCATATACTACCTTCTTGAAAACTCCAAATTTTCTTCATGTCTAGGTTCCCACTCATGAAACCTTCTATAGGCCGCCACTTGGTCCGTGCGTTACCCCACACCTGGAATGTTTTTCCCTTCCTGATGTTCTATGTTTAGAAATTGAACCTATGGGTGATTTGTCACTTATGGGTTGTAAGTAGTCCTAACCAAACTCCAGGTTTTGTTGTTTATTATTGGTTTATTGTTGGTAAGATTTTTTTTTATTATGTGAACATATTGTAAACATGACACTAATGTTTTTTTGTATTACTTTATTGGTTTGTAGGAGTTGAAGACATGTAATTTTAATACAGTATGGAGTATCTGTGAAGAGATAAACACTATTTGTAGACCAATTGTCTATTCTAGGTTACTTCTTAAATTATAAATTCTTAATGTAGTATTTATCGGTGTTCTTCTACTAATTTTCTTTAATTTCATTTATCGAGGATTGACAAACCCTTCAGGTCAGGCCCTACAACCCACATAGTCTAGGCTATTCCAATGGAAAACTACGAGCTTGCCAATGTCTAACCGCGATAAATTGACTACCTTACTTTAAGGAAAAAACTAAGAACACAATTGGAAGAAGAACAATACCAACTCAACTAAGAAATTATCATCCCTAGAGCAACCTGAATTCGACCGCAGGACTAAGGATAGTGTGGTGACTTAGCCGCTCCTACTAAAGTGACCCAAAATGTGCTCAAAAATGTGCTTCGGAAGTGTCTGGAAGCGTTATTTGGAAAGTCCAACTTCATATTCTTGTTCAGGGGGAAAAATTTAGTGGGCAATGGGTCTAACCTGAATTTTAGAGCAGCTGTAGCAAGATTTGAATTTTCAAAGTAAGCTGAAAAATAGTGTAAATACGCATTCCTTCCGCGACATGCACTAGTGTTAAAATTGTCCTGATTTTTGATTTCGGTCCAAAACTTTTAAGTCTTGGACCTAAGGGTTACCATACGTGAAAATACCTATACTTAGCCTTACGTCACCCTCATGTTATCCAAAACATTCCGCAATACTCACTCAAATACTTAGAGTAAATGTTCTCTCAAGATTCAAGTCCCAAAACCTTCTTCCGGATGTAAGGATTTCCTTCAAGCTCCAAGTCCCCATTAAAGTATTCTTCAAGAAATTCTTCAAAGTCAAGGTATGTGGGTTTCAACCATTGAGTCCTTCCACCCATGATTCTCTAACCTCTTTTTTACTCATTTTTCATGATTTAAAGTTGATTTTACAAATGGGTTTACTAGTATGAACAGGTCCACGAATTATGTTAAACCTATGTAAAGTTATGACTATTTTACTATGGTTTGAGATATAAATCTTGGATCTATCTAGATTTGATGACGAATTTTGATGTATATTGCCTGAAGGTGTTGCAAGGTATTGATTGATGGCTTTATAATAGGTTTTCTTAAATGATTTTATCTCTATATTTCATATTTTTATACTAGCATTCCACGCCCGCCAAATGATTGATGAAATGTCCAGTTATATTTTCTTTAGTAATTAATGGTCCAAAGCATGAGATATGATATGATTAATGTTATAATGATGAAAAGAGCTTATGTATATGATAAAATCTATATAAAGTGTTGCATTAGACCATGCTCCATCAAGGGGGACTAAGAGCCCGGATAACCTTATCGGGGGGTTTGTACCTTGGTAACCAAGGTGGGGGTTTGTACTCATCAACCATGTGAGGAGTTTGTACTTCACCACCAAGGTGATAAGGTGAAATTATCATAAACCATGTGAGGGGTTTGTACCTCCCCACCAGGGTGATGGGGTGAAACCATCATCAACCAACCAAGGGGTTTGTACTTTGGAAATCTAACTTGGTCTCTTCTACACATATGATATCCTATATGGGCATGAGTTACTTAAGTATGTTGTACTTGAGCAATGGTCATATATGTCATATTGTTATATGATGTCTATTGCCTATTGTTATGCACTTTAACTACGATGCCTCTTTCTTTGTTGCATTCTATCCTACATACTTAGTAAACGTACTAACGCATACTCTATGCCTATATGATATCACCATTTAGGAACCAGAGCCCCACTTCAGCATCTCCACCTAGGTGGTAGTACAATTTTACTCAAGCTTTTTGGTGAGTCCTCCATTCCGGGGACGTTGCTTATGATCTCATGCTATGTTCTAAGACTATCTTTCTTTTATGTATGTGTTAACTATGAGGGTGAGCTTAGTGTCTTGTATTTTCCCCTGCTCTTATCAATGTAGTAGAGGTGTTATTGGACATCTTATGCATTATGCTTGAGTTATGACTCACTTATGATATTCAAGCTGTTTATGTATAAATATCTATCTCCCTTATTCCCAATTTCACTTGATTATGTTTCTTATGTTGTTTCACATTGCTTCCGTGACCAAGGATGTGTAATGATATATTATCAGGATAGTTTGGGGTTCTTTAGGGTTCTCCATTCACCGGTCACGTCTAGGCCCTAGGTATGGGTCATGACAAAGATAGTACTCAGAGCACTAGGTTGTCAGATCCTTGGAGTCCAACATACCATGTTGATTAGAGTCTTATTCATGGTTGTGTGGTGCACCACAACTATGAGTAGGAGGCTATGACATGTTTTAGGAAATATTTCCTTTCTTCATGATCATTGCAATGCTTTAGAAGTGAGATAGGGCTTTCCCTTCTAACAAATGTTCTTTGTTCTTCTAGTTGATCATGCCACTTCGAAAAGGAAGGCAAA
>JAABOM020060666.1:11142-46385 GCA_011800125.2 Solanum clarkiae
AAGATCCCGGATAACCTTGCCAGGGGGTTTGTACCTTGATAACCAAGGTAGGGGTTTGTACTCATTAACCATGTGAGATAGGGCTTTCCCTTCTAACAAATGTTCTTTGTTCTTCTAGTTGATCATGCCACTTCGAAAAGGAAGGCAAAAGAGGATAAGGAGAAGGTTTTGATATTGATGGATTTGAGTTTCACTATTTCTTTGATTATTTCTTTTTGTTACTAGTGGTCTTCTTGTGTGCTCAAAACTTTGTGTGGATATTTGGTGTCTATTCTCTTGGTTGGGTATATTGTTGCTAGAAAGTTTGTAGGTGTTGATCCAGGTTTATATTATATTAGTTCTTTCCTTGTGGCTTGTTGGAGTTGGCGTGGTGGATTTTGATGTCATACCAGGGATGAAATGGTTGGTTGCATATTGTGTCTTCATGGATGGTAGGACCCGTATAATTAGATCCTGATTCCCTAATGAACCCATCTTTGAGTGGAAGAGTCTTGATGTGGTGGTCAAGCGATAGCAAGGGGTAGGTCTATTTCATGTTTTAAGGTACAATTGGTCTCTAAGGGGTTGAATTTATCATCTTGTGAGAATTGGAGGTGTTGAACCTAAGTTGTTTTGCTTATAGAATTGTTGATGGTGGTAGAGGAGGCTTTGAATGTCTCTTTCTGATATTTTGAAATGGGGTAGTGTCTTTTTGTGTGACTAGTATGCCGATTATGCCTATATATCTCATGATTAAGATCTTTAATCCCTACTCTAATAGGCTTATGGTGGTTTTGCTGATGATATGATCGTTCATTTCCCTAATGAGCTAGTGCATGTGAGTCATTTGAGGATAGTACTACAAAGTGTAAGGAAGAAAGTTGGATGCTAAATAAGAGAAGTGGGAGTTTGGTTGTAAGAGGTTGCGTTCCTATGTCGTGTGGTGACGGGTGATATTATTAAAGTGGACCCTAGTAAGATGAAGGTGATTAGAGATTGGCCTAGACGTTTGAACCCATCGGATATTAGGAATTTCTTTGGCTTAGCGGGCTAATACAAGAGGTTGTGAATAGGTTATCTTGTATTACTTCTCCTATGCTTAGTGACCCTATGTAAGGGCAATGGTGTGGCCGACGTTTTGAGTAGGGTGATTTGATTGGTGTGGGAGTTTCTATCTCTTGTGTGAGTCCTTTGTGCTAAAAGGATTCATGTGTGTGTACCGGATGGTTGCATGAGTCTATAGTGGCTGGAAAAGATCTATAAGGGTTATCCTATGTTATCATTGCATAGAGTCTTGTCTTGTGATCTCGGTTGGACTTAGTTTGAGGTGTTGGAGGTCTTAGGGTAGTTTGGGCTACTTGCGTAACATGCTTCCAATGAGTGTAGAACCTGTAAGTTTGTAATATGATGGTTGATGATGGTCAATCTATTTGGTCAACTATAATGGGTTAGTCACTTCTCTAAGATTGATCCTTGGTTCTTGTCCCCAAGTCAGGATGAGGGTAGGTGATATCCCTTAAATATCTTTTCAAACTAGGAGTGAGCATTATAAGTATTGATGGAGTTGTTTGGTTGACTTATGCATCGGCGGTACTTGTGAGTTCGTCAATAGGGTCTTAAAACTCTACCTTGATATGTTTGTGGTGGTCTCTAGTGATGAGGTATTGATTTTTTTAGAGCTTTTGAATCATTTGGGGGCAGTGTTGCAAGTCTTTGAGGATGAAAATTTGTTTGCTAAATATGATAGGTGTGCATTGTGGATAACAAGATGTTGGTTAGAATTCTTTAAGGATTATGAATGAGTGTGAAATATTTTTTCCTCGGTAAGGCTAACATTGTAGTCGGTGCTCTAGGTAGCCTAACATGTGTTGTTGATGGTGGAAAAGAGGAGACTAGTGGGGTCCATCGGTTGGTTAGATTGGAAGATAAGTTAAGGGAAGTTGAGCATGGTGGTGTAGCATTCTTGATAGTTCCAAATCTTCTTGGGTTAAGAGGTCTAAATTAGGCAAGACCTTCATTCATCCTTATTAGAGTTGGAAGTGTTGCGTGAGAAGATGATAGAGTGGAGGTTGTCTCCTAAGGGGGAGATGGTGGTTATGGTACCAAGTAAGTTAGGTGTATTTAAGGTTTATAATTGAGTTGAGGATTGTGAGTCCTTATAGAATGTAGAGGGAGGTTGGTAAGGTTGCCTAAGTTTGGGAATAACCTATGGTAAGGGTATGGTTTATCCGGTTTGTCACGCTTCTAGGTTCAGGGGATGTGTTGGTGACTCTAGTGCTATTGAACTATTTGAAGTTGCCGGTGAGGTGGAGGATAAGTTGGCTTAGAAGGAGGTCCCGATGAAGATGTTGATGGATGAGTGGATAAGTTGATTGGTGAGGACGTATTGTTCGTCAAGGTCCTTTGAAAGAGTCTTTCGTTCCTATGTGTTTCTTGGGGAGTTGTTGCTGGAATAGAGAAGCAATATCCATAAGCAATATCCATATTTCTTTCATTTTATTCAAGCTTATGATGACATATCAACTCCTTTCTATGATTCCAAGTCTTATGTTTCAGCCCCCATGTTATACATATGCATTCATGTTTAAGTTGGCAAGTTTATGATGATTTTACCCTTATGTCGAGGTTTTGAAAATGGTGTTTCAAATGTAACGCTGCATTTTTGTTGCGGCTGATTTGTTCATAATCACTCTTCTCATGTATATTTCTTTGACACTCGGGGATGAATGTTCCCAAGGGGTAGATATTGAAACGACCCGAAAAGTGCCCAAAAATGTGCCTCAGAAGTGCCTGGAATTGTAATTTCCATATATCTAAAAATCCATGCATTATTTCAAATATCTGACTTCATATTCTTGTTCAGGGGGGAAATTGAGTATGGAATGGGTCTAAACAAAATTTTAGAGAAACTGTAGCAAAATCAGAATTTTTAAAGTGAGCTGAAAAATAGTCTAAGTGTACGTTTTCTCCACGACATGCACTAGTTTTTAAATTGTCTTGATTTTTGACTTTGGTCCAAGACTTTTTAGTCTTGGTCCTAAGGGTTTCCATATGTGAAAGTACCTGCACTTAGCCTTGTTTCACCCTCATATCATCCAAAACATTCCCTAATACTCACTCAAACACTTAGACTAATTTTCCTCTCAAAGTCCAAAAACCCTCATCCGGATCTAAGGATTTCATTCAAGCTCCAAGTCTCCATTAAAGTCTTCTTCATGAAATTCTCCCAAGTCAAGGTATGTGGGTTTCAACCATTGGGTCCTTCCACCCATGGTGCTGTAACCTCTTTTTTACTCAATTAGCATGATTTAAAGTTGATTTTACAAATGGGTTTACTAGTATGAACAAGTCTATGAATTATGTCAAACCTATGTGAAGTTGTGATTGTTTTGCTTTGTATGGAGCTATTAGATCTATTGTAAGATTTGATGAGGGGTTTTGATGTATATTGTTTGAGGGTATTGCAAGGTGTTGATTGATGATTTTACAATGGATTTTCTTGCATGGTTTTATCTCTATATTTCATTGTTTTATACTAGCATTACACACCCGCCAAGTGTTTGATAAAATATCTTGAGGAATTGAATGTCCAAAGCATGAGATATGATATGATTGAAGTTATGATGATGAAAAGAGCTTATGCATATGACAAAATCTATATAAAGTGTTGCATTAGACCATGCTTGATCTGGGGGGGACTAAGATCCCGGATAACCTTGCCAGGGGGTTTGTACCTTGATAACCAAGGTAGGGGTTTGTACTCATTAACCATGTGAGGGGTTTGTACTTTGCCACCAGGGTGATAAGTTGAAATTATCATCAACCATGTGAGGGATTTGTACAACACCACCAGGGGGATGGGGTGAAACCATCATCAACCAACCAATTGTACATTGGAAATTTAGCTTGGTCTCTTCTACACATATGATATCCTATATGAGCATGATTTACTTAAACATATTTTGCTTGAGCACATGTCATCCATGACATATTGTATGTGATGTCTATTACCTATTGTTATGCACTTTGACTATGATGCCTCTTTCTTGTTGTATTGCATCCTGTATACTTAATACATTCAAATGTACTAACACACACTTTATGCCTACTGATATCACCATGTAGGAGATGGAGACGCGCTTGAGCATCTCCATCTACGTGGCTAGTATAGTTTCACTCTAGCTTATTGGTGAGTCCTCCATTCTGGAGACGTTGCTTATGATCTCATGGTATTTTCTAAGACTATCTTTCTTTTACGGATGTATTAACTATGAAAGTGATCCCAGTTGCTTGTCTTAACCCCCACTCTTATCAATGTAGTAGTGGTGTTCTTGGACATGTTATATATTATTCTTGAGCTTTGACTCATGTTATGACCCAAGCCTAGGGCCTAGACATGATATAGTGCAAGGGGAACCCGAAGGGACCCCAAGCAAGCCACTTAGAACATCATTACACATCCTTGGTCATGGAAGCGATAAATCAAGAATCAAAAGGTAAAAGGATGGGATGCCAGGGCTAAGGGAAAACACTTCCATATCATCATAATCAAGAGTCAAGAGTCAACCACATATCATAGATACGTAACATTTCCAACAAACACCTCTAATACATAGATAAGAGTAGGGGCCAAGACAAAGTAATCGGGCTCCCCCTCAGAGTCAAATAGAACATAAGAAAGAGTGTCTCTAAACATAACAAGAGAACATATAGTAAGCTCCCCGAAGAGGAGGACTCACCAACTAGCTTGAATAGTACCAAACTAGCCACGCGGAGGAGGATGATGATAAACTTGGGCACCGGTTCCTACATGGTGACATCATGTAGGCACAAATATGCGTTACTATGTTTTAATATTTTAAATATGTAGGATGCAATGCAAACAAGAATTAAGCATTATCATCAAAATGCATAACAAAAGGCAATAGGCATACTATAACAATATGACATGAATGATCAATGCATAATAAAAATATGCTTAAGTAACTCATGCTCATATAGGATTACCATATGTGTAGAAGAGAACAAGCTAGATTTCCAAATGTACAACCCTTTGGTGGGTTAGTGATGATGCCGTCCCATCACTTAGGTGGATGAGTAATAACCCTCATCTAGGTTGGTAAGCCCCATCACCAAGGTGGAGAAGTACAACCTCTTTGCTAGGTTGATGAGTACAAACCCCCATATAGGTTAGTGATGATGCCGCCCCATCACTAGGTGGAGAAGTACAATCCCTTCAATAGTTTGATGAGTACAAACCCCCATATAGGTTATCCGGGTTCTTGGTCCCCCAGATCGGGCAGGGTCTAATTAAACACTTTATATAGAATTTATCAAATACATAAGCTTATTTCATCATTATATAGTCAATCATATCATATCTCATACTTTGGACCTTCAACTCCTCAAGAAACCGTATCCGGACATTTTAGGGAACACTTAGAGGGTGTGAAATGGTATAAAACCATGTAATTTAGAGATGAAATCGTGCAAGAAAATCCATTGTAAAACCATCAATCAACACCTTGAAACACCCTTAATACATATTTATCAAAACCCCTCATCAAAACATACAATAGACACAAGATTTATTAGCTCAAAACATAACAAATTGGTCACAACTTTACATAGCTTTAACATAGTGTGCAGTGAAATTTCATAATATGTAAGACCTATTTATAAATCAACTTTAGATCAGGCAATTTTTTGTAGAAAGAGTATTGGGTATTATTGGTGAAAGGAATCCATAAAAGAGACCCACATACCTTAGCTTAGAGATGAACTTGGTGAAGATTAGAGATGAAGACTTGAAGCTTGAAGAAGAACCTTAAAGGAGAAACTTATCTTGGGATGAGGGTTTGGGACTTGAGTTTGGGGAACGAAAATATGAAAAAGTGTTTGAGTGAGTATTGGGAATGTTTAGGATGATATGAGGCTGAAATTTTACTAATAGAGGTAAAATCACATTTGGGAACACTTAGGCCCAAGACTTAGAAGTCGTGGACCAAACTAAAAAAAACAGTCCCCAAATTGTGCTGGGGCACTTCGCGGAGGCAACGCAAAAACCCCACTGAAAAATCGCACTTTGAAATTTCATAATTGCTAATCTTTCGCTCCTAAATCAAGGTTAGACCCTTTTTCACCTAATTTTGACCTCCTGAACAAGATTATGAAGTTGGATTTTTGAAATAACAAATGGATTTTGAGATATATATAATTTAAAATTTCGAGCATTCCGACGCACGACTTCGGGCACTTTTTAGGGTCGTTTCAAATTCTCCCCCTTGGGAACAATCATCCCCAAATTTAAAAAAGACGTACAAGATAAGAATTATCATAACAAGCTAGCCCCAATTAAAATGCAACATTACATTTAAAATACCATTTTTAAAATCTCAACATAAGTTAAAATCATCATTAACTTGCCAATGAAAATATGAATGCATATGAATGATATAAGAGCTGAAACATAAGCTTTGCAATCACATAGAGGAATTAGAATTAGTACCTTAGGCTTGAGTGGAGTGGAAAAGGTAAGGATACCAATTTTGCATGTCCGCTTCGGCCTCTGAAACAACACTTTCGGTTTGTTGGTTCTTCCCAAGGACCTTAACGGATGCCACCTCCTTGTTCCTCAAACTCTTCACTTGCCTATCCAAAATCTGAACTGGAAACTCCTCATATGTCAAGTTATCCTCAACAACACCCACAACATAAGAGGCACAATAGCATTAGGATCACTAACACATTTTCTCAACATAGAGACATGGAACACCGGGTGAACCCAATTTATTTCACTAGGCAACTTCAATTCATAAGCTACCTTGAAAACCCTCACTTCATAAGGAACAACATACCTTGGAATAAAATTCCTTTTTTTACAAAAACGTACTACACCTTTCATTGGAGAAACCTTCAAATAAACCCAATCACCCACTTTGAATTCAAGGTCTCTTTTTCTCAGATCGGTATAACATTTTTGATGACTTTGGGCTGTTCTTAACCTTTCCCTAATCATATTAACCTTCTCAAGAGCCTCCATTAACAAGATCCGGTCCTAATATAGCAACCTCTCCAACCTCAAATCAACCAACTGGTGATCTACAATGTCTCTCATAAAGAGCCTCAGAAGGAGCTATACCAATGCTGGAGTGATAGCTATTTTTGTAGGGAAACTCAATCAAAGAAAGATGGTCATCCCAACTACCGCTCAACTCCAATACACATGCAATAAGCTTATGTTCCATGGTTTGAATAGTTCTTTCGGCTTGGCCATCCATTTGAGGGTGAAAGGTCGTACTAAGGTGAACTTTTGTTCCAAGACCCCATTGGAAAGACCTCCAAAAGTGTGAAGTGAATTATGAACCACATCCGATATGATGGTCAAAGGAACCCCATGCAACCTCACTATCTCATGGATGTATAACCTTGCATACTCTTGCCCTAGATGTGCTCTTAACCGGTAGAAAGTGAGCCGATTTCGTCATCCTATCAACCACCACCCAAATGGAATTAAAACCTTTTCTAGTCTTCGGAAACCCAACCACAAAATCCATATTAATCACCTCCCACTTCCAAGTGGGAATCTCTAATTCTTGGGTTAGGGCACCCTACTTTTGATGTTCGGCATTAACTTGTTGACAACTATGGCAACCAGAGATGAATTTGGCAATATCCCTCTTCATACCTCACAGCCAATACACATCCCTCAAGTCTCTATACATTTTGGTGGAACCGGGGTGAATAGAATAAGAAGAATTATGGGCGTTATCAAGGATCTTCTCCCTCAAACCATCAACACAAGGCACACACAACATACCTTGGTACCTAAGGGCACTATCTCCCCTTTGAGAGGAAACTTCTACTTTGCCCTCTTTCATTAAGGCCTTCAATTCATGCAACGAGGAGTCAACATCTTGTTTTGCTATCACCTCATCAGCCAAGGAAAATTTGGAATCATCAACAACAACACCATCACCCACTTCATCCAACTTAACCCGCAATCTAGCTAATCTATGCACCTCTCTAGCCATCTCCCTATCACCACCATCAACATAGGCTAGGCTACCCATAGGCACCCTACTTAACGCATCCTCCACCACATTTGCTTTACCCAATTGGTAATGTATACTCATGTCATAGCCTTTGAGGAGTTCTAGCCACCTTCTTTATCTCAAGTTGAGATCTTTTTTAGTGATGACATACTAGAGGCTCTTATGATCGATGAAGACATCAACATGCACCCCATACATATAATGACTCCAAATCGTTAATGCAAACATTACGGCAGCCAATTCAAGATCATGGGTAGGGTAGTTCCTTTCATACGCCTTGAGTTTCCTAGAAGCATTTGCTATGACCTTGCCATTTTTCATTAGCACATAACCCAGACCAACTCTAGATGCATCACAATACACAAAATCCTCAAGCCCATTCGGTAGTGACAATATAGGAGCGGACACAAGCCTATCCTTCAATGTTTGGAAGCTTCTCTCATATTCATCGGTCCACACAAATTTAACATTCTTTTAAGTCAATTTTGTCATAGGGGAAGCAATGGATGAGAACCCATCCACAAACTTTCCATAGTAAGTTGCATGGCCTAAGAAGCTCCTACTATCCGACAGGGTCAATGGTCTAGGCCATTTCCTAATCACATCAGTTTTCTTAGGATCCACTTTTATACGATCCCCCAACACCACATGACCCAAGAGTACAACCTTCTTCAACAAAAATTCATACATACAATCTCTCTTCCCTCAACCTTTGTAACACAACCCTCAAATAACCTATATGCTCCTCCCTACTATGTGAGTAGATCAAAATATCATCAATGAAGACCACAACAAAGGAATCAAGGTAGGGTTTGAAGACCCTATTCATTAGGTATGGCTGGTGCATTAGTCAACCCAAACAATATCACAACAAACTCAAAATGCCCTTATCTAGTCTAGAAAGCCATCTTGGGAATATCACACTCTCTCACTCTCACTTGATAATACTGGGACAGAAGATCAATCTTAGAGAAAAAGCTAGCCCCTTGCAATTTGTCAAATAAGTCATCAGTTCTTGGAAGAGGATACCTATTCTTGATGGGGACACAATTGAGTTGTCGGTAGTCAATGCACCTTCTAAGTGACCCATCCTTCTTTTTCACAAACAACACCGGAGCACCCCAAGGTGATTGTCTAGGTCTAATAAATCCCTTTTCCAACAAATCCTTTAACTCTCTTTTAACTCCTTCAACTCCGCCAGGGACATACTATAAGAGGTAATGTAGATAGGTTGAGTATCAGGAAGGAGATTTATGCCAAAATCTATCTCCCTTTCGGGAGGGACACTGGGAAGGTCATTTGGGAAGACATCAAGAAACTCATTTACAACCAAAGCTAACTCTATGGAAGGGACTTTTGACTTCACATCTTTAACCCTCACAAGATGGTAAAGACAACCCTTAGAGATCAACTTATGGGCTTTAATGCATGAAATGAATCTACCCTTGACCACTGCATCTTGGCTCTCCCACTCAAGGAAGGGTTCATTTAGGGATTGAAACTTGACCCTACGGGTTCTACCATCAATAGAAGCATAGTAGGCATGCAACCAATCCATTCCAAGAATGATATCAAAATCAACCATGTATAATTCAAGAAGAATCACAAGGAAATCACTTATGCAAAATGCAAATGGGACAATTTCTATAAACTTTCCTAGCAACAATAGAGACAACAATAGAAGTAGTCACTTCATATGACTCATGCAACAACTCTGGGACAACATAGAACTTTGTAGCAACAAAAGGGGTAATTAAGAAAAGAGTGGCACCCGGGTCAATAAAAGCATGTACATGAAAGTCAATGATTTTCAACATACTGGTAACAACATCGAGGACCTCACCAACCCCTTGCCTCCCATGTAGTGCATAAAATGGGTTGTGCCTTCGGGCACCACCTTGAGGACCACCTCTATCCAATGGGACACATTAGCACCCCGGACTTTGCCACGATTTCTCGGACAATCTACCTTCTTGTGACAAAACTCCCCACAACCAAAGCATCCATTAGAATCTTTCAAACGTGGGCCTTTATGATTCTTATCAGTTGTAGGATACCTATCAATGGGAGCCACAACACCAACACCTTGAGGACTAGGGTGGTCATTGGCAAACCCCCTATTAGTAGCATGATGAGACATTTGGGCTTGATGGAACCGGCCACCCCTTGGGAACTTACCCATGAGATGAACCCTCTTGGCGTCATGCCCCCTTCTCTTCTTCAATTTATCCTCCTACATTTACTCAGTGTAGGTCATCAACCGAGACAAGTCCATGTCACTAATTGGTATGGCGGACCGGCATTCTTCTGTTACCAAGTGAGAGACCCCCATCACAAACTCGTTCATCCTGCATCTAGGGTCGTCTACCAAATGAGGAGCATGCTTCGAAAGTTGATTAAACTTGAGGGCGTACTCCCTCCCACTCATAGAACCTTGTTTCAAGTTCATAAACTGCACCAACTTTGCTTTCCTAAGCTCGATAGCGAAAAACCGATTAAGGAAAGCCAATTTGAACTCTTCCCAAAGCACCACATTACCAACCCCCTTCTAACCCTTCAGTTGGCCAAACCATATTTAAGATACCTCTTTAAGTTAGTATGCCGCAAACTCCGCCTTTTTATTTGGCCCAAAACCCATGATACGCAAGATCTTGTAGACCACATCAATAAACTCTTGTGGATGTTCATCCACCTTTGACCCATAGAACACTACAGGATTCATCCTCATGAAGTCTCTTATCCTAGCTCCCATGGTAGTAGCATATGGGGCTTGGGCTCGTTGATTGACTTGGTTGGCCATAACTTGGGCAAGCACAGTAAGAGTATCCCAGAGCTCACCATTGGTAGGTTGCTCCTTGGGAGTTTGGGCCCATCTTCCTCTACTCTTTGGCATGATCTAGGGTAGCAGAGAACAATCATTAGGGGGAAAAACTTACCATAACTCTATAGCATAACGTAGAATATGAAGAAGGGAAACATTTCCTAAAATGCCTCATAGCCTTCTATTCATTGTCATAGCGCGCTTCAAAATCATGAATATTTCTCTAATCGATGCAGTGTATTGGACTCTGAGAATCTATCAACCTAGTGCTCTAATACCAAGCTTGTCATGACCCAAGCCCAGGACCTAGACGTGATACGGCACAAGGGGAACCCGAAGGGACCCCAAACAAGCCTCTTAGAACATCATTACACATCCTCGGCTGCTAAAGTAATAAATCAAGCATTAAGAGATAAAAGGATGGGAAGTCGGGGTAAGGCAAAACACTTCTATATCATCACAATCAAGATGCAAGAGTCAAGTGCACATCATAGATACATAACATGTCCAACAAACACCTCTAATACATTGATAAGAGCAGGGGCCACAACAATAACCTGGCTCACCTTCATAATCAAATAGAATATAAGAAAGAGTTCCTCAATACATAACAAGAGAGCATAGACTAAGGTCCCCGAAATGGAAGGCTCACCAACTATCTTCAATAGCACCGAACTAGCCATGTAGAGGAGGATGATGATCAACTTGGGTACCGGTTCCTACATAGTGACATCATGTAGGCATAGAGTATGCATTAGTAGGTTTGAATGTACTAAGTATGTAGGATGCAAGAAAAAAATAAGAATTAAGCATCATAATCAAAATGTATAACAAAAGGCAATAGGCATACTATAACAATATGACATGAATGATCAATGCATAAGAAAACCATGCATAAGTAACTCATGCTCATATAAACTACCATATGTGTAGAAGATACCAAGCTAGATTTCTATATGTACAACTCTTTGGTAGGTTAGTGATGATGCCTCCCGATCACTTAGATGGATGAGGACTAACCCTCATCAAGGTTGGTGATAATGTCACCCCATCACCAAGGTGGAAAAGTACAAACCCTTCCCTAAGTTTATGAGTAAAAACCTCCATCTAGGTTAGTGATGATGCCGCCATATCACTTAGTGGAGAAGTACAAACTCTTCCCTAGTTTGATGAGTACAAACCCCCATCTAGGTTATCCGGGTTCTTCGTCCCTCGGATTGATCATGGCCTAATGCAACACTTTATATAGAATTTATCATATATATAAGCTTATATCATCATATAGTTAATCATATCATATCTCATGCTTTTGACCTTCCACTTCTCAAGAAACCATATCCGAACATTTTATCAATCACTTAGAGGGTGTGAACTGGTGGTATAAAATCATGCAATTTAGAGATGACATTATGCAAGAAAATCCATTGTAACCATTAATCAACAGCTTGCAACACCCTCAAGACATATACATCAAAAACCCTTTTCAAATCTTACAATAGACCTAAGATTTATAACTCAAAACATAGCAGAACGGTCACAACTTTACATAGCTTTAACATAGTGTGAAGTGAATTTCATAACATGTAACAACGATTTGTAAATCAACTTTAGATCATGCAATTTGAGATAAAAGGGGCTTGAGTATCATAAGTGAAAGGAACCCATGAAAGAAATCTGTATACCTTAGCTTAGAGATGAACTTGGTGATGATTGGAGATGGAGACTTGAAGCTTAAAGAAGAACCTTGAAGGAGAACCTTATCTTGGGATGAGGGTTTGGAACTTGAGTTTAGGGAGTGAAAATATGACTAAATGTTTGAGGGAGTACTGGGAAATGCCTAGGCTGATATGAAGGTGAAATTCGACTAAGTATAGGTTAAAATAAGTTTGGGAACACTTAGGCCCAAGACTTAGAAGTCTTGGACCAAAGTAAAAAAAACCAGTCCGTGTCGCAGAGGTAATGCAAAATCGCCATTGGAAATCGCACTTTGAAATTTCATAATTGCTAATCTTTCACTCTTAAATCGGGTTTAGACCCTTTTTTACCTAATTTTGACCCTCTAAAAAAGAATATAACGGGTTCTGAGATATATCGAATTTAAAATTTTGGGCATTCTAAGGCATGTTTTCAGGCACTTTTTGGGGTCGTTTCAACTTATTTAAGGTATTAAAGCTATTTATGTATAAATCCTTCTCTCCCTTGGTCCCAATTTCACTTGTTTATGTTTCTTATGTTATTTTATATTGCTTCTGCAACCAAGGATATGTAATGATATACTATGAGGGTTGTTTGGGATTTCTTCGGGTTTTCTATTTGCCGGTCACGTCTAGACCCTAGGCTTGGGTCGTGACACCTACACATACCCTTTCAGGCATAAATGGCTCTGATACTATCTTGGAGGCCGAATTGGGATTCGGGATAGACAATGACGGAAAATTGGGTAGAGTAAAGGAGAGGAGCAAAGATGTATAAATTTCAAATAAACTTAAGTAAAGTAACAACACTCAAATTAAATTTTACAAGAACAAGCTAAAATAGTATAATAAAATTTAAAATAATAAATTAAAATAATAATAGAGAATATATACTAACAAACTTTTTATTTTATTGAGGGAAGATAGAGACAGTACAATGGAATGGAAAAATGGAAATGAAAATGGGAGAGAAAGAGTATCATACAAAGTTTTGTGAAGGGGTAGTATTCACATGCATTTTCTAATATAAATTGAAAGCCTTAAATAGGCCTCAGAAATGCTGACTAACTTCTAACATGCATCACCTATGTTGCTTACACTAATATTTACTTTGTATTTTACATGTAACTATAATTATTACATGCAACTGAAATTTAATACATGTAGCTAGAAAATCATCTTTATAGCTATCATGTTTATCTTGGAGGTGCCTTTTCATTTGTGACTTGTGGGGTCTACCTTTTGTTGACGTCGTGCTAGTTTCTTCCTTTAATTAAATAAGGTATTTTCTTCTTTGCTTTTTTCACTGCTCTGTGATGACGTGTTGTCTAATAACCCCATAATCTTCTCAGAACTGGAATCTTTATCAAAACTTGACAAAGCTTCTTCAATTCTTCTTTTTGATTCTTCTTTTGAAATTTTAGATTTCTTCCGCGAAACATCCTTTTTTTATGCTTTTTTGACACCCATTCTTTAATTTTTATAGTTTTACTCAGATCATTGATCCTTTCAAATTCATGAATATCAAAGGAAAAAATAATAATAAGATATTTATTTAATTTTTTTTTACATAATTGAATATTTTCAGACAGTGTAGAAATATTTTGTTCTACCTAGAGCTTGTCAAACTGCATCAGAAATTGTGGTGATAATATCTGTTTATTACCTCCAAATTGACTCCACCATTAGTAAAATCATCGGGGAATTGTTGCATTTTTTATTTCTTCAGAATATTTGATGAACTATGTATAGGTATTTGGCCTAATATACAAAAACTTATACCAGGCTACCTTATAGTTATACCAATTATAAGTCTGAGGTCGATGAACTTTTGATAAGGAAATAGGTGTATGCGAATAATATACAAATAATTCAAAGGTGCTCAATATTCATTTAGTCGTAAACATTGAAAACTAAATAATATCTGGATCACTAATATCTGCTAATTTGTGCTCAATTTTGATGGAGTCGGTATCTGTTAATATGAACTCGTAATACCTTTGAGTTTTCAGTAGATCTTCTGTGTCCACATAATTTTGATTGGTGTAGCATAGTTTTAATAATTCAGGTACTCGAAATGCTTCATATCTTTGTCGACATCCATGATTAGTAATACTTGCAAAACTGTTATTGAAAATTCCTTCTTATGTGATGAAATGACCTTTTCCTTATTTTTTCCCTGGGGGCGTAGGACCACTGCCCGGGAATATGTTTCTGGGGGTTTCATTTCATAACTATATTTTATCTGGAGAAAAATATTTGCTAATAATGAGGGGTTATTTCTAAGAGTTGGTTTATTGGATAAGCTAGTTACGGGTTCTTTTAATAACAAAGACAAGTTGGGTCTAGTTCCCAACTCTGCCAGGACTGAATATCTACTTTCGAGCTTTTTTATCTCCTTCTTTGAAGTATTTTTTGATTTTGTCTTTTGGTTTAAAGGGCTGAAGTGGGAGCCTCGGGAGCCTTATTTCCAGTATCTCTGGTCTCATTATTCCCCTGTAAAAATTCTTGTGTTAAAAATTCTGGGAGAGAATTATCTTCTCCCTTTATAAATTATATTTAAAAATAAAAGTTAGATAGTAAAGTTTGTCATCTGGCATATAGTTATTTTAAAATAAAATTTCAACATCTTTTTGTAGAACATCTTTGGTTGCTTTATTGTCCACTTTTAACAAAAAATTCTTTGTTGACTAAATCATATTGAAATTTAGTAATATAAAGTACTATGGCTAAAATTTCCTTATTTATAGTACTATAATTTTTCTTAATATTATTCCAATATCATGAAGTAAATCTTACTAGTTGCTCACTAGATTCATTGGAAATCTTCTATTTAAGTATATCTCTGTACCATATTTCTGACGTATCGATCTTTATGATCATGAACACGTCTGGATGTGGTATCTCGAGGTATGAGAGATTCTGAACTATTGATTTAACCTTTTGGACGACCTTAGTATGTGTTAAATCCCATGGTACAGGATACTATTAAGATGTTGATAAAGAGGTTTATAAATCTTACTAATATTGGGAATAAAATTTGCAACATAATTGAGACTCCCTAGAAATCTCTGCAGTTGCGTTTTATCTATTAATTCATCTTGAAATTTAGACCTATAGCTCTACAAATGTGTTTATAAGTTCCTTAATAGAAATCGTGACCAAGAAATCTATAGAGGTCTGAAATAATTTAATCTTTTTAGTGCTAACTACTAGCCCATTTTTCTTAACAACTTTTAAGAAGGCTTTTAGATGTTTAAAGTGTTGATCAATATTTTCAGAATATATTAACACATTATCTATATAAACACTAGAGATATGACTATACAGATTAAATATATTATTCATGATATTCGAAACTCTGATGGAAATTTTTAAGTCCAAAGGGCATTACATTCCATTTATATTGTTGAAATGGGACATTGAAAACTGTTTTATATTTATCATTTTTGGTGATTTGTATTTGCCAAAAATCCTGATTTCATGTAAAACTTACTATACATACTGACTTTATAAGTTCTTTTAAAAAAGATCTCTTTTATTAGGTATGAGGTTCCTAATCTATTTTAATACTTTATTAAGGGGTTTGTAACAAATAACTAATGTAAGGGTACCTCTTTCCTTTTCATCACTATTAATATAAATGACCGAGCAACTTCAAGGTGATTTGGACGGTCTAATAATTATTTTAGTTAGTAAATCATTAATTTCCTATTTGCATACTCAATTAATTCGACATTCATTTGAATAGATCTTTGCTTAGTGGATATAAAATTTTCATCAAATTCCTCTATATAGGGCAGCTCAACAACATTTTTTTCCTTTCCCAGTATGCATTACAAAAGTCCAAACAAACTTCTTATTCTATAACTCCTTGTAAGTTTTTATTTTGGCTTCTAACTCCATGGCTTTTAGCAAGGATTCATTCCTTTTAACTTTTATCTTTTAAATTATTTATTTGTTGTGAGAGTAGATTTATCCTAATGATATCTTTATTTTTTATATGGTAACTTTGTTCTTCTGATATATTATTTAGATAAGGGAAAGTAATTCGTTTTTATAATATAGTGGTACAGATACCGTCTAATTCTGCGGTATATGGTTTTATTTGGGTTATGAAAGGGATGCCTAATATTATTTTTTCATCTATGTCCTTTGTTATTACGAAATCATAAAGGAAACAAATTCCCTAATTACATATATGTCATTTATGGAGTTTAGAAAGTAGTAAAATTGAAAGTAATGACACTACTTTGTCTATGCCTCTTAAAAGATATGTCGGTACAATTATATCAGATGAAGATTTTGAACTAGATTTTAAATATTTTGATAAATTATGAATTGGTCTAGAAATTTCATAAAAATATACTGGTATATACAAAATATTCCTTAAATGAAAGAACAATTTTTAGAGAAAACTTGTGTAAAGAAATGAAAAGACTGAGATGTAATATAAAATTCCTTAAATATTCTGAATATACAAGTAAATAAGATGACCAACACAAATTATTAAATATGACTGTTAATAAATGATATACCACTAATAACAAGGTAGTTGAATCCAGAGTTCCTCCTTTAGAAGAAATTAGTCTACCCATAGACGGTAGAATCTTCACCTTTTAAAATAGATATTGTGGGCACTAAAGGTGATCCAACAAATAAAGAAATAAATAAAATATTACAACAAAATAATTATACAAATCTACTGCTGTATGTGGTTTCCAATCAAATCCTTGAAACTGATAGTAAGTCAGTTATTAAGGATAAATCATGTTCCTCTTATAATGATAAAAACAAAAATTAGAAACTCATCAAATATTTAAGCCACCAAAATTTTCAAAGAGACGGGCTCTCGTAAGCAAGGTTACTTAACCCGAAAAGGGATGGGCACCCATAAGGAAGACCACTTAATTCGAAAAGGGATGGGCTCCCGTAAGGAAGATCACTTAATCCGAAAGAGGATGGGCTCCCATAAGGAAGGTCACATAATTCGAAAAGGGACGGGCTCCCTTAAGGAAGGTAACTTAACCCGAAAATGGACGGGCTCCTATAAGGAAGGTCACATAATCCCAAAGGGAAAGGCTCCCGTAAGGAAGGCCACTTAATCCTAAAAGGGACGGGCTCCCATAAGGATGGTCATTTAATCCGAAAAGGGACGAGTTCCCCTAAGGAAAGTTTCTCCTTCAAAAGGTCTTATGTTATGTCAGTTGAGGTTTCTTTCCATACTTATATATTATGATCTATATAAGATGAATGATTTGCAAAGCATGATTTACTTAAGCATTGGTTATACATGCCATATTGGTATTATGCTATCTATTGATTATCATTATACATTTTGATTACGATGCCTATCTCTTGTTTCATTACATCCTATATACTTAGTATATTAAAACATATTAATGCATACTCTATGCTTACATGATGTTACCATGTAGGAATTGGAGCTCCTATTGATTCTTCCTGTGGCTAGACGGATTGCTCAAGTTAGCCTTTGGTGAGTCCTCCATTCCGAGGACAATGACTACTCTTTTTACTATGTTCGAAGACTATCTTCCTTTTATGTATGTATTAACTATAAGGGTGAGGCTGTTTTCTTGTGTTGGCCTCCACTCTTATCTATATAGTAGAAGTGTTGTTAGACATATTATGTATTATGCTTGAGCTTTGACTCACTTATGATATTCAGGCTATTTAAGTATAAATTTCTCTCTTCCTTAATCTAATTTCCCTTGTTTATGTTTCTTACATTGCTTCTGCGACCAAGAATGTGTAATGATATGCTATGAGGCTTGTTTGGGGTTCCTTCGGGTTCCCCATTCGCCAGTTACATTTAGGCCATAGGTTTGGGTTATGATAAATATTGTATCATAGCACTAGGTTGATAGATCCTTGGTGTACAACATATCACATTGATTAGATTCTTGTTCATGGTTGTGTTGTGCACCACAACTATGAGTAGGAGCTTGTGACATATTTTAGGAAATATTTCCCTTCATCATAGTCTATGTTGTGGTTTAGAAGCGAGAAAGGGCTTTCCCCTCTAACGAATATTCTTCTACTGTTTTAGTTCATCATGGCGCTTTAAGGATGAAGGCGAAGAGAGGTAAGTAGAAGGTTTTGATTTTTGATAGATTCGAGTTGCACTATTTTTTTTCTATTCTTTGGCGTCTATTCTCTTGGTTGGATATATTGTTACTAGAAAGTTCATAGGTGTTGATCCGGGTTTGTATTACGTTAGGTCTTTCTTTGTGGCTTGTTGGATTTGATGCACTGGATTTTGATGTTGTACTTAGGATAAAATAGTTTCATGCATGTTGTGTCTCTATGGATGGTGGGACCGATAGAGTTAGAATTTGACTCCCTAATGAACCCGTCTTTGAGTGGGAGGTTGTCAAGTGGTAGCAAAGGAGGTAGGTCCATTCTTGACTAAAGGTATAATTGGTCTCTAAGGGGTTGCATTTTTCATCTGCTGAGAATTGGAGGTGTTGAACCTAAGTTTTTTTGTTTATAAATTTGTTGTTAGTGGTAGATGAGGCCTTGAATGTCCCTTTTCAATATTTTGAATTTGGGGTAGTGTCTTCTGGTTTGACTAGTACACGATTATGCTTCTAAGTCTTATGAACAAGATCTTTAGTCCCTAGTATAATAGGCTTATGGTGGTTTTGGTGATTATAGGATGGTTCGTTCCCTGATGAGGTAGTGCATGTGAGTCATTTGAGAGTAGTACTACAAGATTATGGAAGGAGGTTGGATGCTGGATAGGAGAAATGGGAATTTTGGTTGTAAAAGGTTCCCTACCTAGGGCGTGCGGTGCCCGATGATGGCATTAAGATGGACCCTAGTAAAACGAAGGTAATTAGCTATTAGACTAGATCTTGACTCCCTTGAGTGTTAGGAGCTTCTTGAGTTCAGTGGGTTATTGTCAGAGATTGTGAGTATGTTCTCTTCTGTTGTGGTTCCTATGACTTAGTTGACCCTATGTGAGACCAATGTTGTGATCGATGTTTTGAGTAGGGTGATTTTGATAGGTTTGGGGATTGCTATTTTTTGTGTTATTCCTTGGTGCTAGTAGGATTTCATGTGTGCGGGTGTCCCGGATAGTCACGTGAGTCTATTGTGGCTAGTAGGGGTCTAAAGGGTTAAAGGGTTGCTTTATGTTATCATTGCATAGAGTATTGTCTTGTGATCTTAGTTGGACTTAGCTTAATGGGTTGGATGTCTTTTAGTAGTTTGATGTACTTGCATAGCATGTTTCAAATGAGTGTAGAACCCGTAAGGTTGTAATATGATGGTTGAGGATTGTTGATCTATTTTTTCAATTACAATGGGATAGTCATTTCTCTAAGATTCATCTTTGGTTCGAGTTTTGTCTCCAAGTGAGGATGAAGACAGGTGATATCCCTAGGTGTCTTTTTGGATTAGGAGTGAGCATTGTTAGTATTGGTGGAGTTATTTTGTTGATTTATGCATTGGCTATGTCTATTGGCTTAATGAATAGTGTCTTAAAACCCTACTAAGATATGTTTGTGGTGGCCTCTAGTGATGAGGTATTGATTTGTTTGGAAATTTTGAATTATTTGGGGGTAGTGTTATAAGTCTTGGAGGATGAGAGGTTGTTTGCTAAATATGATAGGTGTGTATTGTGGATAGCAAGAAGGTTGTTAGGATTCTTTACGGATTATGGTATGAGTGTTCATTGGTTTTTTCCAGTGAGGCTAGTGTTGTGGATGGTGCTCTAGGTAACCTAGTATGTGTGGATAATGGTGGTAAGGAGATGCCTAGTAGAGTCCATTGGACAGTTAGACAGGTAGTTAGGATGAAGGAAGTTGAGAATGGTAGTATAGTGTTCTTGATGGTTCCAAATCTTCTTGGGTTAAGAGGTCTAGATTAAGCAAGGCCTTGACTTGGCCATATTAGAGTTAGAACTTTTGGGTGAGAGAATGATAGAGTGGAGGTTGTCTCCCAAGGGGGAGATGGTAGTTTGTGGAAAAAAGTGGAATAGGTGTATTTAAGATTGACAATTGAGCTGAGGATTGTGAGTCCTTATAGAGTGTTAAAAGAGGTTGGTTAGGTTGCATAAGTTTGGGAATTACCTATGGTAGGGGTATGGTTTATATGTTTTGGCACGCTTCTAGGTTGAGGGGATGTGTTGGCGACCCTAATGCTATAGAACTTTTTGAAGTTTTGGGTGAGGTGGAGGATAAGTTGTCTTAGAAGGAGATTCTGGTGGAGGTGTTGGATAGATGAGTGGAGAAATTGATTGATTGATAATGATGTAGTGTTCATCAAGGCCCTTTGGAAGAGTTGTCTATTCGTATGTGTTTCTCTGAGAGCCGGTGTGGACATGGATAAGTGGCATCCATATCTCTTTCACTCTATTCAAGCTTATAATGATATGCCAAGTCCTTTCTATGATTCCAAGTCCTATGTTTCAGCTCCTATGAAATTCATGTGCATTCATATTTAAGTTGACAAGTTTATGATGATTTTACACTTATGTTGAGATCTTGAAAGTGGTGTTTTTAATGTAATGTTGCATTTTTGTTCGGGGACGAATGTTCCCAAGGGGAAGATATTGTAACGACCCCTAAAAGTGCCCGAAAATGTGCCTCGAAAGTACTCGGGATCGTGATTTCTATATATCTAAAAATCCATTCATTATTTGGAAATCCAACTTCATATTCTTGTTCAGGGGTCAAATTGAGTAGGGGATGGGTCTAACCCAAATTTTAGAGCAACCGTATCAAAATCCAAACATTGCAAAAAATGCTATATAGGAGGATCAAATTTGAAGGGGTATATCTCTTAGCATACAAAGAACTGGGTGGCCACAACCTACCAACTTAAAACCCTTTGAATTACTTTCCAACGCACTTGGTTTCACCTTATTCTGAGTTCGAATGAAGGATTTATGCCCATTTTGGTAGAACTCATTTTTGTAGAAAATCTAGATTCCAATAGGGTTTTTGTGTCGCCTCCACAACACGCCCCTATTGTTTTTGGTGCCTGTTTTAATTTTTTCGGTCCAAGACTTTTAAGTCTTGGGTCTAAGGGTTCCCGCACTTGACAATGCATTTACTTACCCTTATTTCATCCTCATACCATCCTAAACATTCCCCAACACTTACTCAAACACTTAGACTCATATTTCACCCCTAAATTCAAGTCCCAAACTCAAGACCAATCTTAAGGATTTCATCAAGGAACTCATTCAAGCTTCAAGCCTCCATTAAAGTCTTCTTCAATAACTTCTCCAAAGCTAAGGTATGTGGTGTTGAACCATTGGGTCCTTCCACCCATAGTGCCTAAGCCTCCTTTTTACTAATATTGCATGATTTAAAGTTGATTTTACATGTGAGTCTTGAATATTGAGAAATTTACTACACAATTATTTTGGTTCATGAAAGTATGGTTTTTTTAGCATGTTTTGAGTTCCAAATCTTGGATCTAATGTTTGATTTGATGAGGGGTTTTGATGTAAATGTCTTGGTGGTGATGGTTTTACTATATATTTTCTTGCATGGTTGTATCTCTAAATTGTGTGGTCTTTTAACCCCATTACACACTCGCCAAGTGTTTGATAAAATGCCCGACTAGGGTTTCTTGAGAAATTATGGGACCAATGCATATCTTATGAGTTGAAGGATGTTATGACGACTATGTGATGGTGAAATGACGTATATATGTGTGCATAAATCATGTAAATCAGCTATGCTATTGCAAGTAAATTGTTGGGTCCTCATGTTGTTGTATTCTTGGGAAAATAAGGAGTTCTTTCTTGATGGTTGAAATGAGATAGCTTGAAGAGCTAGTTCTATTAAAAGCTTTATCCAAAAAGGGATGGGCTCCTGTAAAGAAGGTCACTTAATTTCGAAAAGGATGGGCTCTCGTAAGAAAGGTCACTTAATCCGAAAAGGGACGGGCTCCCATACGGAAGGCCACTTAAACCGAAAAGAGATAGGCTCCCATAAGGAAGGTCACTTAATTCGAAAAAGGACGGGCTCCCTTAAGGAAGGTCACATAATTTGAAATAGAATGGGTTCTCTAAGGAAGGTCACTTAATTCGAAAAGGGACAGGCTCTCATAAGAAAGCGCACATACTCTGAAAAGGAGAGGGCTCCTGTAAGCAAGGCTACTTAATCCAAAAAAGGATGGACTCCTGTAAGGAAGATCATTTAATCAGAAAAGGGATGGGATCCCATAAGGAAGGTTGCTCCTCCAAAAGGTATTATATTATGTCGATTGAGGTTTCTTTCCACACTTATATATTATGATCTATGTAAGATGGATGATTTGCAAAACATGGTTTACTTTAGCGTTAGTTGTACATGCCATATTGGTATTATGCTATCTATTGATTATCATTATGCATTTTGATTACGATGCCTTTTTCCTGTTGCATTGCATCTGACATACTTAGTGCATTCAAATGTACTAATGCATACTCTATGCCTATATGATGTTACCATATAGGAACCAGAGCTCCTATTGATTCTTTTTATTGCTAGACGGATTGTTCAAGTTAGCCTTTGGTGAGTCCTCCATTCCGGGGAAAATGACTGCTCTCTTATACTATATTCTAAGACTATCTTTCTTTTATGTATGTATTAACTATAAGGGTGACCCCAGTTGCTTGTCTTGGTATCCGCTTTTTTCTATGTAGTAGAGATGTTGTTGGATATGTTATGTATTATGTTGAATCTTTGACTCACATATGATATTCAAGCTATTTAAGCATAAATCTCTCTCTCCATTAGTACCAATTTCCCTTGTTTATGTTTCTTACATTGCTTTACATTGCTTCCACGACCAAGGATGTCTAATGATATGCTATGAGGCTTGCTTGGGGTTCCTTTGGGTTCCCCATTCGCAAGGCACATCTAAGCCCTAGGCTTGGGTCGTGATATTTTAGAAACTTATCATGAGTTTAGTACATGTTTGGGAGCCCATACCTTATCATAATATGCTTGTTTTGAAATTCATACAATAGTCATTTATTCACATAGAAATCTTACCATGAAGCCTTAGTCAAACATGGTGGGTATATGTACATACATTTTAAACAATGCAATTCAAGAGTATCTGATACGATAGGTGTAAATCAACACATTTAAGGTTATCCAAATTAACCCACCATTATAATAGTAAAACGCTTTGTTTGAGTGTCATGAAAACCCCAACAATGTTTAAGCATAAATTATCATTTCTTGAGGAACCCAAATAGAAGACGTGTGTACAATACATAATAATATTATCATAAAGAAGAGTTCATGAATACCCATAAAATAGTCCATAAATCCATGTAGTTTGAGGTAAGAATTGGTTGAACTTGTGGGAAAGAAGGTTCCCATAAATAAACCCATATACTTTGTTGATAGAAGATAGAAAAACCTTGGAAGATGATGAGGAATTCGAAACCCTGGCTTGCACCTTCTTGCTTGAAGCCTTGAAGGAATTCGAGAGTGTTTTGAGAGAGCTTAGAGACTTAGGGTTTTTGGAATGAGGAAGAATGAGATGTATTAGGGTTATGTAAACTGATAAGGAACATAGATGAGGTCAAAACAACATAGTTTGGACTTAAAAGAAACAGGAAAGGTCAAATTTATCCCTATTAAAATCCTGGAAAGATAGGCCCACGAGACTCCGTCTATAGGCCCTAGAGAAATCTATAAGTGGTAGATGACTTTTTCTAAACTAAGTCTCTCGATATTTGGGTTACTAAAATTTGTCGCGAAACTTCTATTTTAGGATCTACGACTTATAGAATGATTTATGAGTCGTGAATCAAACTTCAGAAGAATCCAAATTTCACCAAGTCTGCCAGATTCTATGAGACCTACTTTATAGACCATACTACGACTTATGATTATTTAACCCCTTCGTAAATATCAATAGTCCAACCTTCCAAAGCTTATTTCTTGTATCACTCCTACCCCCCATAAATGAGGTCTTATATTATCTCCCCTCTGGGAACATTCGTCCCAGATTTTGCTAGTGTAAGCCTTAAGGAATGGATTCATGAACCATATGCCTATGCACAATATATATATAATGCAACACATGCATAATTTGAAATTTCCAAACCATGTCTCAAATAAAACTTATAATGCAATCGCTAGTTCACATAAAACATGCATGAATGTCATCGAAATGGCATACAAGGAGAGGAGATTCTAAGATGGGAAAATCATATCACCTCAGGCTTTATCAGAATGGAAAAGATGGGGATGTCTCTTCTTCATATCAGCTTCGGCTTCCCATGTGGCACTTTCAACTTGTTGATTCCACCAAAGGACTTTGATGGATGCCACATCTTTATTTCTTAACCTTTTCACTTGTCTATCAAGTATTTCCACCGAGACTTTCTCATAGGGAAAGTTATCTTCTAGGAAACCTACAACATCCAAGGGTATTATAGGACTTGGGTCACCTGCACATTTCCTCAACATCAACACAAGGAAGACCAGATGAACCATACTCATCTTTGAAGGCAACATTAATTCATATGCAACCTTACTGATTCTCTTCACAATTCTATAAGGCCCTACAAATCTTGGGCTTAACTTTCACTTCTTACCAAATTAGACCACATCCTTCATGGGTGAGACCTTCAAATACACCCAATCACCAACATCAAACTCAAGATCTCTCCTTCTTGGGTGGGAGTAGGACCTTTGCCTACTCTGAGTTGTCTTCAACCTCTCCCTTATCAACCTTACTTTCTCCAAAGCTTCCATGACTAATTTTGGTTTCAATAAAGCATTTTCCGCCACATCAAACCATTCAAATGGAGATCTACTCTACTATATAGGGCTTAAAAGGGAGCCATTCCAATGCTAAAGTGATAGATATTGTTGTAAGCAAACTCAATGAGTGGGAGATATTGTCCCAACCACCTTCGAACTCTTAAACACAAGCCCTAATCATATCCTCAAGAGTTTGAATTTTCCTTTAGGCTTTGCCATCTATTTGAGGATGAAAGGTCGTACTAAGCTTGACTTTGGTATTAATACCCTTTTGGAAGGACCTCCAAGAGTGTGAAGTGTGAGCACCAGGATGTGAGATAATAGACAATGGCACCCTATGTAACTTGACCAACTCATGAATATATATCCTTGCATAATCTTTGGCATTATAAGTTGTCTTAACTGGTAGAAAATTAGCCGATTTTGTCTTCCTATCAACCACAACCCAAATAGAATAAAAATACTTCCTAGACTTTGGAAATCCAATCACAAAATCCATATTTACTTCTTCCCACTTCCAAGTAGGATGTCTATATCTTGAGCTAGACCACTCGGCTTTTGATGTTCGGCCATGACTTATTGGCAATTATGGCAACTGGCTACGAACTTAGCGATATCTTTTTCGTACCACCCCACCAATAAACCTCCCTTAAGCCTCTATACAGTTTTGCAGAACAGGGATAAATAGAGTAGGATGAATTATGGGCCTCTTGCAACGTCAAGTCTCTTGTCCCCTCAACATTTGGTTCAGAAAGCCTACCTTGGTATCTAAGAATGCCATCTCCCCCTTGGGAGAAAACCTCCACTATACCATCCTTCACCACGACTTTCAATTCTAGCAAGGTGAGGTCAAGGTCTTGCTTGGACTTGACCTCTTTGATCAAAGAAGATTTGGAGCCATCAAATACTACCATACCTCCATTTTCAACTTCATTCCACTTAACTTCCAACCTAGCTAACCAGTGAACTTTGCTTATCACTTGAAGGGA
Organism: Solanum clarkiae; assembly: GCA_011800125.2. NCBI lineage: Eukaryota > Viridiplantae > Streptophyta > Magnoliopsida > Solanales > Solanaceae > Solanum > Solanum clarkiae. The sequence continues at coordinate 37,429 of JAABOM020060666.1, forward strand.
ATCGAACTATTTATGATGTGGAGCACCCCTTTGTTGGCCACCTTGTGCCATTTGATCAATATGAGTACCTTGTCCTTGAGGATGACCATCCTTACCCTTGATTTGAGCATAGGGGCAATCGACAATCTTGTGGCCTACTCTTCCGCACCCATAACAAGCATTCGAATCCCTCAAGCATTTGCCACCATGATTTCTTCCACACTTTGGGTACCTTGGGAGAGTCATCCCACCAATGCCACCTTGGACCTTAGAGTTAGGCACCTTATTATACCAAACCTTTTGTTTTGAGAATTAAAGGATCCTTGGGCTTGCAATTTTTGACCTTGTTGGAAACAGCCACTCTTAGCACCTTGAAAACCACCATCATACAAAGCCCTCTTGAACTCACCACTCTTTCCTTTCCGAAGCTTCTCCCCTTCGAGTTTCTTGACATATATCATAAGCTAAGATAAGTCCATATCACCCACAAGTATAGCAGTGTGACATTCTTCATTCACAAGTTAGACACCCCCAATACAAACTTATTCATCCTTTTCCTAGAGTCGGCAACCAAGTGAGGAACATATTTTGAGATCTTGTTGAATTGAAGGAAATACATCCTCACACTTATAGGGCCTTGCTTATGATTGATGAATTCCATCATCTTGGATTTTGGAAAATCAATAGGGAAGAATCTATTGAGGAAGGCTGCCTGAAACTCCTCCCAAGGGATGGGATTATCATTCTCCTCTCAAATTTCTATTGAGAAAACCAAACTTGTGCAAAATCCTTGAGTTGGTAAGCCATAAGTTCTGCCTTATCCTATGAACTCACCCCCATAATATCAACCAGTTTGTATGCCTCATCAATGAATTCTTGGGGGCCCCTTCCGTCTTGGAGCCATGAAATTTAGAGGGTTCATCATTGGGAAATCCCTAACTCTTGAAGCCAGGGTCAGAGCATGAGGAGCTTGCACTCCTTAGTTCAATTGGTTTGTCATGGCTTGTGCCAACATGGAGATGACATTCTGGTATTAGGCATGGGTATCCCCTTCCTCTTGGGGAGCTTGAGGAGCTGGAGGGGTTGGACCCTCTTCGGGTGAGAGAGCTCTTTGAGCCACTCTCCTTGGTTGTGACATGATGTGTAAGAGCAAAAACCACCCGTTAGAGAAGGAAATGGTATTTTAAATCTTTTGCATGACATAGATCATGAAGAAGTGAACCATTTCCTAAAATGCCTCATATCCCCCATTCAAAGTTGTGGCGCACTTCGCAACCATGAACAAGACACTATTTGACGTGGTGTGTTGGATTTTTGAGGACTATTTATAAACCTAGTGCTCTAATACCAAGATTTTAATGACCTAATCCTAGCACCTAGATATGACACGACGAATGGTGATCCGAAGGGAGTCTGCAAATAAGTCTCTTAAGCATATATGGCACATCCATGGTTTAGCAGAAACATTAAAGAGAAAGGAGCATATATTACATTGTATCTAAAGGAAATGCAACTAAGGGAAATCTTTACCATACATACAAATAATAAGAGTCAAGCTCAATACAAAACATCCACATCCAACAATACGTCTAGTATGAGTGGAAGACATCTCCCGGCTCACCCTTAAAAGATGAAAGAAAGTCTAAATAGATAAGTCTCAACAAAAGAATGAAAGTAAAGTAGATGTTGTCCATGGAGTAGAGGTGTCATGCCTAAAGTCTTATTAAGGCGTACTGGCACCCATTGTCGATAAGGCTCGAGAGAAACAACCTATATCCATGAACTTTCGACATATATTATAAGGGGTTCCCGCATTCAAAATGCTTTTAAGAAAGTAGACAGTAATATCAAGCCAAAAGGAGATGCATATGTCTTCGCCGTTGGAGCCACGATGTCTAAAGTATGAGATATGACCACACTTTACTTTACATTGTCTACAAAGACTCAAGATAAGGAAAAGTATCTAATAAGGGTAGGGACAAGCCCCACCTCGACCAGCTATACAATACAAAAGTATAAGCTCTATACTCACACAAAGCCCCGAAGCAACCTGGAGCTCGATAACCGCAACTGGATCTCTTGTATACCAACTGGGGAGATCTACTAGTGCTTGTACCTGTAGTATGAAATGTAGGTCCCCCGCATGGGACGTTAGTACGAGATAATGTACTGAATATATAAGGAAGGGTATACTATATATGAAGTAACAACTCGAATAAAATCATGCACTGGTGTAAGGATAAGAAACCACCTTTAGTAGCACTGTGGAGTCATGTACTTTATGTTCTTTTTATTACTTTACCTTTACTGTCACGCCCCATGTCCCATTAGGGTGGACTGGCACTCGTTGCCGATAAGGCTTGGGAGAACCAACCTGTATCCATGTGCTTTCTATACGTATTATAAGAGATTTCTACCTTTGACATGCCTTTAAGCAGATAAACAATGATATCTAGCCAAAAGGAAAAACATATGACTAGGCCGTTGGAGCCATGGTATTTAAAGTACTAGACATGACAGCACCTTAATTTACATAGTCTACAAAGCCTCTAAATAAAGAAAAACATCTTGTCAAGGTTGGGACAGGCCCCGCCTCAATGAACTGTGCAATAAAAACACATAAGCTCTAGACATATACAAAGCCCCGAAGCAACCTCGAGCTTGGTGACAACAGCTGAATATTCTGTACTCCTACTGGGGAGATCTACTAGCACCTGTACTTGCAGCATGAAATGTAGGTCCCCCATAAGGGACGTCAATATGAGATAATGTACTGATTATATAAGGCAGGATATACTATATATAAAGTAACAACTCAAATGAAACCACGCATATGTGGAAGATCATGGACCACTCTTAGTTATACTGTGGAATCATGTACTTTATATTCTTTATAATACTTTACCTTTACTGTATAATTTGTGCACAGCTGCAAAACAAATGACCAACGGATCAGTGGTGAACTGTATTGGGTTTGTCCCTGGCTAGGTTTTACTTAACCCCTAGGGCTACCCCCGTTGTTAGGATCGTCCCTGGCTAGGTGCTATCTCCATCCCTAGGGCTACCACCTATCAAAAACTGTATACTTTATCTTTCAATTACCCTTGAGATGATTCTTTTGGTAGCCATAATATTAGAGCTGTAAACTGTATATATATCATGTGACATGTGGATAATCACACAAGAAAACATGACAATGAAAAGAGTACATTGCACAAATGATGAAATGCGTATGAAATGGACAACTCATGAACTTTATCTAGTAACAAGAACTCATGTAACTTGTTATCCAAACATGTATGCAGTTTTGAAGGTGACTATGTATGGAATCATATGAACATGTACAAGAGTGGACACATGGTTAATAGTATGTTGGAGTTGGTGAATGCCTTTACGTACCAAGGAGATATCTATGTTTCATGCCAAGTGATACGAAATCAAGTAACCTTACGTACCTCGTTGTCGGACCTTGTAACCATTCAAGATAACCTTACCTTCCTCCAAATACTTTACTACAACATAGTAAGGGATAAAACTAGCATTAGTAGCCAATAGACACATCTTGGCAACCCAATTACATAACAAAATAACACATGGGCAGCAAGCATGTGTTTATAAACCTGTGCGTATTCCTTTAACTTTTCCATCCCTAATCGTATTTTATAACACACATTAGCATGTATACATCATGTACAGTCTATTCCAACACCAAACAGTCTTACAACAGCCCACAAAGCATAACACATCACAATTCCACACAATCTGAAAATGGAAAGCATAGTGTTACCTTCCATTGCTACCTTTCAATGTCGACAACTCCAAACCTATTCCAACTTTAACCAAACTGTTCCAGCAACATTTACACATATAACCAGACCTTAAACAATATTGTAACATTACTTAAGAAGTCATGAAGGACGTGAGCTAATAGCCTTATATACAACAGCTCGCAAGTTCCAATCAACATGACGCTTAAGATAACACAATAAAACACACTTGTTAAATGAAACCAAAATCAGGGCAGCAAACTCAGGGTGATGTTTAGAACTCAAACCATGTTAATAAAACCAAAGTTTCTTCATAATACAACTCACAAAACATAGATAAATCACCAAAAGAAAAGGAAAAGGTGCAGCAACTTTCATCACAGAATCTGTCTAGATTTTCCACCACCAACATACTAGCATATACTTCTTATTTTTCATAAGAGAACCATAGTAAACACATGTGTAAACTTACTTACCACTGCTTTTAAGGTGTAGGGCTTCTATAAGAAACCTATAAGTCCCTCTTAACTTATTCACAAAGTCAAGAAAAGTTGAGAGATCTTTAGAGACAAATCTGATTTTTTTGTAGAGTTCATGTGAACAATGACTTGTGGAGCTGCTTTGGAGCCCTTTATAAAGAGCTATTATGCCTACATTCTCTTGGCATCTTTACCATATTATACCACACATTATCAAGTTGCTTATCCACTAGCTTGGCCCCAAAACTTGGGCCTAAATGGGTCTCCAAGTTGATGGGCTTGGCTGCCAATTTTCAGCTTTCACTTAGTTTTGGGGCCAATTTGATAAGTGTGTTGTGATGTCTTTGGTCCCCGTTTATTATACTTCTTGGTCTGAAAGTGTAGCCTATTTATGATTCTAAAACATGGTCCAAAGGTACACCATTAACATGGACTTTATTCATAATCAAACTCGGACAAATTTGACGTCGAGCCTCATCTCCGTTTAGCTAGCAAATTTAAGCTAAGCAATTAGGTGACTCACCCGCTAGCTTATTAAGTCCCACAAGCACCTCAATTCTTTCACTTAATTTAAGGTCGTACTCTCCTCAAATTTGACATAAAACATGTATACACTCGACCCTCTTAAGTGTTAGATGTACATATAACCCATTAACACAAGATTCAAGCACTTTTGAAAATTAGTGCTAATTTGACCAAATCGTGTCGTGTTCAATTTGAATTGTACTAGTATTGTAAGGTGTGGGTTGTTACATCCTCACCCCCTTAGGAATATTCATCCTGGAATGTTAGCACAATTAGATAGCTTAACCAAGTTTAAACCTATACATACTCACACTTTTGACAACACATTAAGTATTCAATAACACGTACCTATTAGTGTCCTAATTCTGCATCTTGTACTTTCTCTTTAGCTTCAAATAAGTAAGGGTACTTTTATTTCATCGCATCCTCAGCCTCCCATGTTATCTCTTCTGCTTGCCGGTTCCTCCAAAGCACTTTGACTGAAGTTATTTCTTTATTCCTTAGCTTCTTAACATGATGATATAGAATAGAAACCGGTACCTCTTCATAGGTAAGATCTTCTGTAACCTGCATATCCTCAATAGGAGTGATACGGGATGGGTCACCTATGCATTTTCGAAGCATTGAGACATGAAAAATAGGATGAACCATTGAAAGCTCTTTGGGTAGCTCTAGTTCATATGCAACCTGTCCAAACCTTTTAATAATTTGATAAGGCCCTATGTAACGTGGGCTCAGCTTTCCTTTCTTACCAAATCTCATAACCCCTTCATTGGAGACACCTTTAAAAATACCCAAACACCTACTGAGAATTCCAGTCCTCTTCTCCTGGCATCCACAAATGATTTGTGATGACTTTGGGTTATTTCTAGCCGCTGCTGTATCACCTTAACTTTTTTCCTAGCTTGTTGTACTAGATCTGGCTTAAGTAAGGTGGTTTCACCCATTTCAAACCATCCAATTGGCGATCTACATTTTCTTCCATACAAAGCTTCATAAGGTGTAATCTTAATACTAGCGTGATAATTATTGTTATAGGCAAACTCAATAAGAGGTAAATGGTCCACCCAATTACCTTTAAAGTCCAATGCACAAGCTCGCAACATATCTTCAAGTGTCTTAATGGTGCGTTCTGCTTAACCATCTGTTTGGGGATGGAATGCTGTACTCAAATTCACTTGTGTCCCTAAACTCCGTTGGAACGACTTCTAAAACTTTGTAGTGAATTGAGCTCCTCGATCAAATAAAATGGAAATTGAGACTCCATGTAGCCTGACGATCTGTTTTAGGTATAGCTTGGCATAGTCTTCAGCTGTATAAGCACTCCTGACTGGCAAGAAGTGTGCCAACTTTGTGAGTCTGTCAACTATTACCCATATGGAGTTAAACTTCTGAGATGAGCGAGGCAAACCTGTAACAAAATCCATATTGATCATATTCCACTTCCATGTTGGAAGCTCTATACATTGCATATAACCTCCTGGCTTTTCGTGTTCTACTTTCACTTGTTGGCAATTTGGACATTGAGCCAAAAATTCTACAAGGTCCTTTTTCATGCCTCCCCTCAAAAACATTCTCTTCAGGTCATGGTACATCTTAGTTGATCCTAGATGGATGGAATATCGGGAATGATGGGCTTCTTCCATTATTCTCTTTCTTAATCCATTAATATTAGGCACACACAATCTATTTCGGCAGTAAAGTACTCCATCTTGTGCAAGGTCAAAGTCTTTTATTGTAGGCTGACTCACCCTTTCCTTAAGCTATCGTAGAATAGGATCTTCGAACTATTTTTCTTTCACCTCTATTATCAATGAAGATTCCACAGCATTCTGCACAATAACCCCTTTCTTTGGAATTTCAAGAAGGCGAACTCCTAGATTAGCTAACTGACGTAGATCTTTGGTCCTTCCTTGACTTATCACAGTTGGATCACCAGTATTCATGATTGCCTTACGACACAGGGCATCGGCTACCACATTTGCCTTCCATGGATGGTATAGTATGTCAAATTCATAATCCTTTATCAGCTCTAGCCATCTTCGCTATCTTAAGTTCAAGTCTTTCTTGTTAAAGATACTGCAGGCTCCTATGATCAGTATATATGTCAACATGGACCCCATACAAATAGTGGCGCCATATTTTCAGGGTAAACACAACCGCTGCTAGATCAAGATCATGTGTTAGGTAGTTTTTCCTATATGGTCGTAGTTGTCTGGATGTATAAGCAATTACCCTACTATGCTGTGTCAGTACACACCCTAAGCCAACTTCTGAAGCATCGCAATACACTGCATGCCCCTCAGTACCTCATGGAAGTACTAGCACAGGCGCAGAAGTTAGCCTATTTTTCAGCTCCTGGAAGTTCCTTTCACACGCATCATTCCATTGGAACTTGGTTGCCTTATGTGTCAGCTTTGGTAGAGGTGCAGAAATAGAAGAAAAACCTTCAATAAACCTCCTGCAATAGCCTGGCAAGCCTAGGAAGCTCTGAACTTCCGTGGGTGTTGTTGGTCTTGGCCAATCTCTCACAGCTTCTATCTTTTGTGAATCAACACTTATTTCCTCATCAGATACAATGTGACCCAAGAATACCACTAACTTTAGCCAAAATTCACATTTACAAAATTTGGCATATAACTGTAGATCACGAAGAACATGTAGAACCTGTCGCAAGTGATCTGCATGGTCCTCTTCTGATCTTGAATATACCAAAATATCATCTATAAATACTATCACAAGGACATCCAAGAATAGTTTGAATACCCTGTTCATCAGATCCATAAAAACTTCGGGTGCATTCGTTAGCCCAAATGACATAACCAGAAATTCAAAGTGACCATAGCGCGTTCTGAAAGCTGTCTTGGGTATATCTTGCTCCTTCATCCTCACTTGGTGATAACCTGATCTCAAATCAATTTTTGAAAAGCATTTGGCACCCTGTAACTGATCAAATAAGTCATCAATCCTGGGGAGGGGATATTTATTCTTAATTGTCACCTTATTCAATTGTGGATGGTCGATATACATTCTCAAGGTGCCATCCTTTTTGCGTACAAATAACACTGGTGCACCCCACGGGGACACACTATGTCTTATAAAACCCTTATCCAGTATATGTTTTAACTGCTCTTTTATTCACACAATTCTGCTGGGGCCATTCTATATGGAGAGATAGAAATAGACTGAGTGCCTGGAAGTAAGTCAATACCAAAATCTATTTCTCGTTCAGGGAACACATCAACAAATTCATTCACTATTGGAACTAACTGAAGAGTTGGTGATTCTATCTCCATATCCCTTACTCTAACTATATGACATATATACCCCTTGGATATCATCTTTCTGGCCTTAAAGTAAGAGATAAACTTCCCCTTTGGTTCCCTAACATTACCTTTCCATTCAAGAACTGCCTTATTTGGAAAATGGAAATACACTCTCTTAGTTCGGCAATCCACAGTGGCATAACAAGAATCTAACGAATCCATACCTATTATAATATCAAATTCTACCATTTCTAACTCAATAAGGTCAGCCAATGTGTCACGGTCATAAACAGTTACTACACAGTCATAATAAACACTTCTAGCCATAATAGATTCACCGGTTGGTCTAGACACTTCAAATGGTTTGTTCAATAATTTAGGCATTCTATTAAACTTCCCAGCAACTAGTGGAGTGATGTATAATAGTGTAGAACCAGGGTCAATTAATGCATATACATTATGTGAAAAGATGGACAATGTACCTGTGACCACATCAGGTGAAGCTTCCAAATTCTGCTGACTCCCCAGTGCATAAGTGATTCTAGACCCCGCTAGAGCTAGCTGTCCCTCTAACACCTCTACCACGACCAATAGGTGCATGCTGACCCCTACTTGTTGGAGGAACTGAAGATGATGAGGAAACAGCTGACCCAATAGATTATGCTATACTACCCATACGCCTCCTTGGGCAGTCCCTTATCATGTGCCCTGGCATACCACACCAATAGCAAACATCTGTCCCAACATGACATATTCTCAGATAACTCCTTCCATACTGTTGACAAGGCTGCCTAGGAGTCATTGGTTGGCCTACTGAATAACCCATTGTCCGAGAGCCTTGCCCTTCCCCTCATTGACCAAACAGATTACTTCTAGGCCCTTGAAGTTGTGGTGGAGCACTGGCTGTAGAGTAGGAGGATGATGGCCTAGGCGGTCTATTA
>JAABOM020060667.1:0-11684 GCA_011800125.2 Solanum clarkiae
CAATCCAATTTATGCTTCCGGATGTCCAACGTCTACACAAATTACAATAACGCCAATGATTAACAACCATATCGGGTTTTAAATCCTAAATTTTGTTCCACATTTTATAAAAATTTCGGCAGCATCTTCCCCTATAATATGCCTCCCCGAGAATTCAACTCGGCTCAAATAATCGTCATCAACAACAACAACAACCTACAACATCAATAATCCCTCTCCAATGCCATTACAACTTCCAAAAACACTACAAAACGCTATTATGGCATAACTTGGTAAACAGGGAAGCATACATATAGGTATACATCTATCATATTCAAGCCTTCCTATATACTCCAAGAACTATAATACATCACTCCAACGCCCAACGCAAACCCCTAACGTTAAAACATAACATTACACTTCCAATGGGGCTCCAATTCAAGCTAACCCTCATGTATATATTCACATAGTTTTCCAACACTTCTTTCACCCCACAGAGACTATTCTTATGACAAATAAATATAAACACATGACTATAAATCAATATATCTTCATATGCAAGCTTACCCCCAGTTTCAAACCCCAAATTCCAAATTCATAATTCAAACTAACAACCAACCCTCTTTTCATGTTTTACCTTTAATTTTGACACACCCCTAACACATCCACAATCTTTAATTTACATGAATGAAGCTATAAGTTCACATACCTTTCAAGCCCCTTACTAGACCCAAGTCTTCATAGCCATCAAACCAAGAGCTTCCTTGACCAACTAACGCCTCAACGCCACTTAGGGGATCTAATATACCAAGCTTGAAGCATCAAATAATCAAAAAATAAAAAAAATAAAATCTCCCTGAGTTACTGTAGCAACCCGAGAGGGTTGCTTATGGTTTTCTTGGTTGCTCTCTTTTTTTTTCTAAGTATGGGAACTTCTCTTGCACAAGAGATGAATACGTATATACATATATATATATATATATATATAGGAAACAAGTCTCCACTTGAACAAATAAAAAAGAGCCACAACATATGACTCCACTAACAATTTAAATCTTAAAGACTACACTCTAGAAGAAATTTACATTTGATCCCAAACTTTACCAAATTGAACCAATTAAGGACTTACGGGTTCTAACAATGATAATGGGTCTCCTTACTGCGAGGACTTGGTCTTCGACTTGAAATCACCTCAGGCGAGCCTCTCTTTTAAAAGCACGAGATAGACGAGTCTGATAGTATTCAATATTTTGTTAAGCTTTGAACCTCTTTTCATCTAGCGCTTCTAACTCAGAGAGACATAGTCGAGCATTCTCTCCTTCGATAAGTCCCTCTTGAATAGAAAGTCTCAAGGAAGTTATTTGTCTCTCAAGTGGAAGGACTGCTTCAACTCCAAAAGCAAGCGAATATGGGGTTGCTTGAGTTGGTGTGCGATGTGTTGTCCTATATGCCCACAAAGCTTCTTCCATTCCTTCATGTCAGTCTCGTTTGGACTTGGAGACTACTTTCTTCAGGAGATTACATAGGTTCTTATTGAATGCTTCAGCAAGACCATTAGCGGCAACATGATACATAGAGGATTTATGCTACCTTAAGCCGAAAAGATCACAGATCTTATTCATCAATTTGTTTTCAAATATCTTCCCATTGTCGATTATTATGTATTTAGGAATGCCAAATTAATATAGCATATTCACTTAAATAAAATTTGTAACATTTTCCTTCTTTAATTCATTGAGAGCGAAAAGTTTGACCTATTTTGAGAAGTAATCCTTTTCTGCCAAGATATATAGGTGTCCACCAGAATATTTTGGGAGTGGTTCAACTACATCCAATCATCAGACGGCCAAGATGCAATAGTCAGGTGTAAAACTTCAGGCGGTTGATGTATGAAGTTTGCATGGAATTGAGAAGCTTTGCACCTTCAAGCATAATCCAAGTAATCTTTTACCATGGTTGGCCAATAATACCCCATTCTCTTTATGTGAAAGTGGAGCTTTGGTCCAGATTGATGGGATCCACATACTCCCTAATGTGCTTCTTGCAGAGCTTGACTTACTTCTTCCTCTCCCAGACATCAAAGGAGTACCCCCTCAAATGATCTTCTATATAGTGTGTCCTTATAGTAAGGAAACGAGGTGCATGATGACGGATGTCAATCTTTCTTTTGCCATCCTCTTGGAGTATCCCGTAACATAAATAGTCGATGATAGCTTGTCGCCAGTCCTCTTTGTTGGCTTTGGAAACTGCAACATGTCAAGCTTATTCTCCAAATGTTCATCTTCATCTAGTGGTAGTACTACCCATATTTGGCAGATAGTAACTTGCGTTTGATTAGGAAGAGTTAGATTGAAGCTAGAGCAGCTAAGACATCAGCTATTTTATTTTCCTTTCTTGGTACATATTGGAGGGTTACATCTACATCCTATTAACTTCTGAGCATAATAGTGATAGGGGCACAGTTTTGGCTTCCTAACCTCATAGGTTCCCAAAAGTTGTTTGATCACTAACTGAAAGTCACCAAAGACTTGCAATTGTAATTTTTTCATGTCAACCACCATTTTAAGACCAAGTAACAATGCTTGAGACTCTGTGACATTATTGGAGCAACGTTGTTTCAATGTGAAGGAGAATGGTAGGATGTCTTCCTGTGATGTGATAAACACTACTCCAGCACCAGTCCTGCTACGATATACAACCCTATCAAAGTACATCTACCAAGGAGGTTGTATTTCAATGGGCTATCACATCTTCATCAGGGAGCTCATCCATTAGCTCCCAATCATCTGGTATCGGATGGTCTGCCATGAAGTCTGCTAATGCTCGTCCCTTTATAGCTTTTTGAGGGATATACACGATCTCAAACTATTGGAATTGGAGATACCACCTTGCCAATCGATTGCTGAGGACTGGATTCGACATGACAAATTTGATGGAATTTGCTTTAGATATGAGACGAATAATGTGAACTTGAAAATAGTGCTTCATATTTTGAATTGAGAAGACTAGAGACAAACATAACTTTTCGATTGGTGAATAATTCAGCTCATTTGGTGTCATCATTCTGCTCAAGTATTAGAGGGAGTTTTCTTTGCCTTCACTATTCTCTTGAGCTAATAGGGATCCAACGAACCTTTCTTGTGTCGCAATGTAGAGTATCAATGGCTTTCCTAATATAGGAGCTGCTAGAACTAGAGGGTTTGCCAGATTTGCTTTGATACTTTCAAAAGCTTCACTATATGTTTGGTCCCACTTAGTAGGAACACTTTTTTTTCATAAGATGACTGAATAGTTGGCATCTCCCAGCTAGATTCGAGATGAACCTCCTCAGGTAAGCTAACTTTCCTTGAAGGCTTTTTAACTCATGAATATGTCGAGGCTCAGGCATCTTCAGGATGGCATCAACTTTAGATTGATCAATCTCGATCCCTTGATGTCGCACAATAAAGCTAAAAAGCTTGCCAGAAGAATCCCCAAAGGAACATTTCAATGGGTTCATCCTTAGCTAATATCTTTGGAGGAATACAAACACCATTCTTAAGTCTTTCAAATGGTCGCCCCTCTTTCTCGACTACACCACCAAGTCATCAACATAACATTTGACATTTTTATGGAGTAAGTTATCAAATACATTCTACATAGCCCTTTGATATGTGGAACCAACATTTTTTAGACCAAAAGGCATCACTTTATAGTAATAGATACCTTTAGGGGTGCAAAATGCAGTGAGTTCTTCATCCTTCGGTGACATGTGGATTTGGTTATAGCCAGAAGAACCATCCATGAATGATATTGCCTCGTAACCAGTTGTAACGTAAATTATTAGCTCTGGAATAGGCAGTGGGAACTCATCTTTAGGACACACATTGTTGAGGTATCTGAAGTCAACATAAACTTGAATTTGGCCATTCTTATTTCTCACAGGAACAATGCTTGAAATCTATATGGGGTATTTAACTTCACGAATGAAGCCTGCCTTAATGAGCTTGTTGACTTTATTCTCGATCAACGGGACTAACTCTAGCCTAAAACATCTTTAGGTTTGCTTCACAGGACGAGCATCATTCTTGACTGCAAATTAGTGGACCGCTATTTTAGGTTTTAAGCTAGGCATTTCCTTGTAACTCCAACCAAAGACATCCTTATACTCTTTGAGTAGATTCATATAAGCGTTTTTTTCCTCAACTTCTAGAAAAGCACTTAAGTAAGTTGGTCTTGGGTCTTCATCAGTGCCAAGGTTAACTTCCTTTAAAGGATCTATCGTGGCCTTCACTCCTTCTTCCAGTTCTGGTGAAGCATCTCCAGCATCTTCTTCCTCTTGTGGATCCTTCTCACTAACAGATATATGGTAATACCAAGTAATGTATTTTGATCCTTTATCTACCTTTACTTGAGATGGGGCATTGAGCTCCCTCAAAGCTGTAATATGATATGAGGAGCCTACATTTTCTTCATCTTCCTCACGTTCCTTGGTGTAAATCACGGTGTGAGTGTTTGCCTTTATCATGTCTCCACATAAAACCATGAGTTCCACTTTTTACTTCATCCTAGAGGAAATTGTGCTTCAGATATCCTTTTTGATAAGCGGAGCACATGTCGTCACTCTTAGGTAACTTCTCTGATGCTTCTTATTTTCTTTCTTCAATTGTCCTAACCTCTCAAACACAAAAGTTCTCGTAATGGGTTTTCTAAGTGGATCAAAGATAGAAGGCCTTTTGTTAGAAGAAGAAGACTCGTCTTCGATGATGATGTCATTTTTACTTGCTCTTCTCATGGAAATATGGACCGATGGTAGTTGTTTATAGCCCAAACCTTAGTGCACTTTCCTGGTGACATCATCTAATGGAAGTTTCCCTAATTTAGATGGCTCATTAGGGTTGTATCTAGCCTTTGCAAGTAACTTGTAAGCATTTGGATCAAAGCCCTTTGTACATTTTGTAGGGAGTGGCATATCTTGAGGAGGATTTTGAGCCACAAACTCTCCCAACAACTTTGAAGACAAGTTGATTGCATCAATGAATTTGATAGGAAGAGTTAGCCCTCCAAGTATATTTATCTAAACATCAGATGATTGACCCACCTCTTTCTTTATGTTCGAAACATAGCGGGGTACAAAGCTTGGCTTCATTTTCGAGGAAATGATCTTCCTTTTATATGGATAGGACTCCAACTCCCTGATACTGGCCATGAACTTTCTAACCATCACACCAGTTCCTTTGCTGACAAGTGCATTGCACTTGCTCGATTTGACATTGTCGAGTTTTCCTTCCTTCACAATATAATTTCTTCAAATAGAATTTTGTATCAACAAAGTATGACTCAGTTTCGGTGAAAGGATTATCATTAGCAACTAATTTCCTTTCAATTCCATCTTAGAGATACTTCAAACATTGGTAATAAGAGGATAAGATAATTTTGTTCTCATGTACCCAAGGCCTACCAAGCAATATATTATATGAAGTCTTTGCATCGATCACATGCATTCATGCACTAGATCGCAAATCACTAATATGGATTTTTAACTTAATGGAGCCTATAGACCTCTGCCCCCTTGATTGAATCCTTGTATGAACAAACTACTTTTACTAAGTTCTTCAGTCGTGATGCCTAATTCTTTCAATGTATGGATGGGCAGAATGTTAACCCCAGATCCTTTATCAATCAAGATTCTATTTATCCTATTCTCTAGCACATGACCCACCATGTAGAAAGGATGATTATGTAGCTTTTCATCAAATAGGATATCATTCTCTGTAAATGTGATTTTTGTATCAGACACATGTCTTTCTTGAGAAGAAGGTTCCACAGGCTTCTCACAAGATAAGGGAGACGCTTTTGATGAGGCTTCACTCGTTGCTTCTTTATCCATGAGAGACATCTTTGATGAACTTTCACCTACTGTCTCTCCTTTGTTGGTGTTAAAACATGATTCCTCGGTGTTGTCTTGGATAGTTCTAGTATGAAACCAACTCAGCAAAAACTCTCCGGGAGTCACAGGACGTCGTGCCCTCTAGTAGTGATACACTTCCACCTTTTCTTTCTTTGGACGCGTGACTAGCTTTTGCTTCCTTGGTCTCCTCACCATCCTTCCTCTAGTCAATTTCTTAGATGATTCTCTTTATGAACTTGTCTTGTTGCATCTCTGCCTAGTCACGAGAATCTAACTTTCATTATCATCTCTATCAGTTTGGATTTCATTGGGCTCTGAGGACTTCTCTTTTTAGAGGTATATATTTTAATCGACTCAAGCGAGCCAAAAGTGATAGAGATTTGGTTAGAACTAGCTTTCTCGTCAGCAACAAGAATCTTCTCTTACCTGGCCAATTGCATGACTTTGTCGTCAAAGACGAAACATTTTTCAAGAGGATGACTCAAAGTTCTATGATATTTGCAATGTTTTGGATCATTTGTCTTTCCAGCTTCATCGGGTCAGTTCATCTCTGGTAACTTGATGAGATTCAGTTCAACCAACTCATCAAATATTTGAGAAACATCAGAACCCAAAAAGGGGTATTCTTTTTCTTACATCTCCTTTAAAGTAAACTTCCGATTTGGACGCCCATGAACGATTGTCTTCACACTTTGCTTCCTACTCTCCTTCGTAGTAAACTTCACAAGTGATGCATTGACATTCATGGATTCCTTGTTATCATTCTTGAGCATAAATTTTCTCCATTTCCTTGGTTCCTACTTATCTTTTCCTTTGTGAGGATCATGGACTGGCATCATATCTTTCCCCATGGAATACATACTTAACTCCATGTCGTGAGCATGAGTAGCTAGATCCTCAAAGGACTTTGACTTGATTCCTTGTAGGATGCAGAAAAGCCCCCAGTGCATTCCTTGGATACACATTTTTATTGTAGAAGCTTCAATAAGTCTATCTTTGCAGTTGAGACTTGCATTCCTTCATCGATTTTTGAAGTCGATAATTAGTTCCTTTCTTTGGCGAGTATTTGTGAGTTCTATCATACTCACTATGCGCCTTGTGCTATAGAAGTGATTGAGAAACTCATGCTCTAGTTGTTCCCAACTATCAATAGAATGAGGTTCAAGTTCACTGTACTAGTCGAAGGCATTCCGCTTTAAGGAGCAAACAAATTTCTTGACGAGATAGTCTCCATAGGTCCCAGTATTATTACATGTCTCCACAAAGTGTGCAACATATTTCTTTAGATTTTCTTTGCCCTCAAACTGTTGAAATTTGGGAGGTTAATAATCAGCAGGCATTTTAAGGCTATCAATCCTCGCAGTGTAAGGCTTGGCATACAGATGGGAAGACTTGGCGGAGACTTCATATTTGTCTTTAATGGTCCCTTCAATGAACTCCTTTAATTAATCAAGTGGGATAATTCCTTCAGCAAAAGCTGGCAGCTCCTTGAGAGTCAGCGCTTGCTTCGTAGAATTTTCAGTCTCTTGAATTTGAATACTCTTCCTAGGTGCATGGATAGATTCCCCATCTAATAAGCCATCTACTCTATTCATCAACTTATCGATGCCAGACTTTTGGTGTTGTATATACCTGGTCCGTCCTTCAATAATCTTTGCTAGATTTGCTAGTTATTCCACCATGGATGAAGCATTAGTTGTCATCACTTGCATGATTGTTGTAGGCATAGAAGAGTAGCACAGATTATCATAAAAGTTGATCTTCAGAGGTCCCACATTATGCGACGTGTATGGAGAAGATTCATTGGATGAGTCCTGGTCCTTCTTTGCAGTAGAATTGTTGGAATCAGAGACCTTAAGTAGAGCTAAAGTCTTCTTGATCTTCTCAGCAACACTACTCCTCTGTCTGAAGCATTTGTAGAGGACCTTGCTCCCCTTAGAGTTGAAGATCCAAATTCAAGAGTTGGTGCAGACGACACTCGCGGTGTTTGTTGTCCTAGCATAGTGGCTTTGCTCCTTGTACAAGCTCTAACACTTCTAAAGTAATACCCAGGATTCCCTCTACTTCAGTGGAGAACTTAGAATCAACAGCCCTGGAGGAAGTTGATTGGGAGTTGATCTTCTTGAAATACGCCCTAATGACCGTCGAATTATAAAGAAATTTTATAAGAGAAGAATCAAGGGAGGAACAGATTTGTACCCACATCGTTTATCAATAAAATTTCTGTTTACAGCAAACTTTAAAAGTAATAGAAAGATGAATTACAATCAAAAATAAAATATAAAGAAACATAAAATTTTATTGATAAGCATATGGGTAGAAATCTATTTTTCTCTTGATTCTCGTGATTTGAGGATCGTTAGTGACGTATTCTCGAATGTAGGATGATCTTGACTCCTTAAGCCACCATAATTTGATCTCTCGATAGTATATTATGAGATGTCTTTCCAAGGGAATATAATACTCTTTACATAGGTTTGAATTAGGGTTTAGGGTGGAGTAGCCTCCAAGAAACTCTGACTGAAATAGGACTAATTTTGGAGTCCTATAAAATTTCAATGTCTACAAATGCCCCTGCTTCAAGCCTTATCGAACTGTAGACTTGATGAAATTCTAAGGCGAGACTTGAAGTACTCGTGGTTTTGTAGCTTCAGATTTATGAGAGAAGAGATGAAGGGCAAATTTGGTCCCACTGGGCATGCCAAAATTTGTATGACAATAAAATTCGCATTGAGAAAATAATAATCAAGGAAATAAAAATATTGCAACAATCGTAGTATTTGATTCAAGGAGTGAGTTCTACAATCTCTATGAATCTTCTGACTCCCCTTTTCAAATATAAATTCAAGGGGTCTTGAGCTTGATCTTGAATCTTGAAAAACTTGATGGATTTTATCTTAGCTTGTATTTGAATTCAAGGGCTTTTGGGCTTGATCTTGAATTCAGTGATCTTAATCTTGATTAAATGTTTTGATGATGTTGAACTTGAACTTGATATGGATTTGTTTTTGAACTTGATCTTAACTAGTACTTGAATCTAAGGGCTTTTGGGCTTGTTGTTGAATCCGGTAGTTTTGACCTTGATGCGTTCTTCTTGAATTCTTGTTGTTTGTAGAGAAATCTGCGCGTTTGATCCACGAGCTCTTTTTGGCTTCTTGTTAGAATTCTTGATCTAAATTCTGAATTACGAGGACCCCTTTATATAGTTGTAGAATAGAGGAGTCATGATAGAATCAAACCTTCTTCCGGCCAATCAGATTTAAGGTGACATGGCGCAGGAAAATTGATAAGAATAGGTTTCATTGAGTTATAATGGAATCAGACTTTCTTCTGGACAATCAGATTTAAGGTGACATGTCACAGGAAAAGTGATAAGAATAGGTTTCCTTTTAAGTGATGCGGCGATATTTGATTGGTTGAGACACATCATTTGCACATGTGGCACATATTTATTGGCCTTTGATTTAAACAGGAATGCTATGTCATTTTGACACATGGCGTGATCCTATTGTCTTCTTTGTTTGACTTGGCGTGTCACGTCATCCGTCGTGTGGCGTCAAGTGGGTCTCTACGATGAGAGATATTGGGCCTTGCAAAGTGGGTCATCTTTTGTAGCTCAAATAAATGAATTTGGACTTTTAATTAAATCGATCTTTTGTTGGACTTAATTATTTAACCCAATTATATTAATCAATAATATTTAGTTGGACTAATATATTTTGAATTTAATATAATTTGAATCATATTATAAAATTCATATTTAATAAATTTTATATGATTACAATTAGGTTTTTATTTTTATGTTGGATATTTTCTTAATATCAAATATAATAAACTATTTAACAGAGAAAAGTTAAAGGAAAAAAAATTTAATATTCAAATTTGAAGAATAATAAATTACAAAATAAAGAAAAACGAGGAGTTAAACAATAAAGAAGAACAACAAAAGAAAATGTCAATGAAATAGGACTATATTGAGAAATGTAAAAAAAAATTAAAATTAAACAAAAGAGAAAAATAACCTGAAAAAGAAAAACAAATATATTGGTTATTTTTTGGGGGTAAAACTCACAGTTTTTTTTTTACGACATTATATTTAGAATTCAACATTAATTTTTTTAGTTAATTTAATTTAGAATTTAACATTAAGGTGATTGTTAGTATTATATATAAGAAATAAAGTTGCTTTCATGACTCTTTTATTTTTGTGGAATTAAAAATTAACTTTTTAATAAAATACTTTCAATATTTAATATAAAAATAAATAGAATTATTTCTACTTATTGAAGAAAATAATAAACTGAATCACAATTTATCGACAAAGCTAACCATAACTAAATTGTATTTAAGATGATCAAACTTTTGTGTATATATATTATCGTATGCAAACTTCTGATGCAAATATTACAAATAGAAGATAACTGTTAGGGTATATACTATTAATCATGGATTTAGACATAGTATTCTAACAATTTCCAAGATTGAATATCTAAGTGGGAGATTGTTAGGATATATAAATTAACCATGCATTTAGATATATTATATTATAATAATTATGATGGTTAAAAGTCTAAGTGGGAGGTTGTTGGGATATATATTACTAACCATGGAATATATACTATTAACCATGAGTTTAGATATAGTATTTATTATAGAATAATTATTCATCCAATCTTAATAAAAGTTTTAATAGATCATATAATCGTTTATGTGTCCATTTACTTATATAATAGATGATTTAGTGTATAGAGTTTTAGCTTATACACAGAAGATTAAATCATCGGTTCTTATAAGTATAAAGTTTTTTGTTCACAATCTACGATGGAAATTGGACAAACCATCGGTATGATTGTAGCACACGATTATATATAATTTATCTTAATTATGGGAATGGTGTAGTTCCAACTTCTTGTGCTAATGCATATTGTATGTATTGAACGGGACCGAGTACAAATAGTTATTTTAGACTGACTAATAAAAATATATTCCCTAAACTGTTAAATATACTTATATTCTCAATCCTGATATAACTATTTGTCATGCCCCACCCTAGGGTCGTGACCAGTGTCCGATAGGGACACCTAGACACATGCTAACCTTAAATTCCCAATGAAACCGATCTGGAAACCTACCGAAATTTTGGCAGAGTTTCCTCTGTTTTATTAACTAACCGCACCTGCGAAGAAAATCCAGTAGCAACCCAGACAACAATGCAAATATATATTCATTTATACATATACATAACTGCGGGCCGACAAGGTCTCCGCTGCGTCCTGCCGCCTAATAATCATGTCATCATAGAATAATGCGGTCTCGCCACTTGATTAGGTATCAACTACATATAATAGACCATGTGCTCAAGTATCTCTCACATACCCACTACCCACCATTTCACCCACATCGAACCATCAAGATCTGGTCCAATCAACACCGTTTCACCCATATTGAACCAACCATTTGGCGATCGACAGTTTCTACCATATAGTGCTTCGTATGGTGCCATATGGATGCTGGAATGGTAGCTATTATTATATGCAAACTCAATTAACGGTAAGTATTCATCCCAACTACCTTGGAAATACATCACACATGCCCGTAACATATCTTCGAGTCTCTGAATAGTATGCTCCGCTTGGCCATCGGACTGGGGATGGAATGTTGTGCTAAGACTCACCTGCGACCCCAAACCTTCTTGAAAAGACCGCTAGAAATTTGCCATAAATTGAGTACCTCTATCAGAGATGATAGACATAGGAACCCCATGGAGGCATACTATCTCCTTAATATACATTCTGGCGTAATCCTCAGCTGAGTA
>JAABOM020060668.1:0-11683 GCA_011800125.2 Solanum clarkiae
GATGTGACTGGTGCCTCATGTTATATATGATATATGGGTGCAGTGGTCTTCCCTGGCCCATGTGAGTGCAGTGCTCTTCCCTGGCTCACCTGACTATGTTCATGATGTGTGATGGAGATTTCGGGTTAAACTTCTGGTGTCATGCTATGGTATGGCGCTATGCTGGAGGTCACCATCGTTTTTCCCGTCCGACATATATGAGTTTCATGTGTTTTTTTTTTTAAAAAAAGAAAGGATTTTATTCGATATTTGCTACAGGTTTAATTTATATACGTTTACCCATTTCCTTTGGCCGATGAGTTCTATCTGTATTGTGTACTTCCTGTTTTATATATTCGGTACGTCTTTCATACTGACCCTCTTCCTTCGGGGGAGGGGGGGCTGCGTCCATGCCCACAGGTACCGATGAACAGGTGCGAGACCCTCTTGCCTAGGATCTCCAATTTCAGTTGCAGTTCCCTTTTTGTTTCAAGAGCCCGCTGTTGGTAGTCTCTCACGTTCACTTGCTTTGTAATTGGGTCATGTATATATACACGTACCGTTTGGTATCTTTGTCTAGAGGTCTGTGGATACTAGTGGGTAAAGGGGACATGAGAGACACTTGAGTACATGGCTTGTTGCATGTTTTTGGTACTTGAGCAGGCGGCGAGACCGCATTATGTATGGATGACATGATTATTAGGCGGCAGGACTGCAGCGGAGACCTTGTCGGCCCGCATTTACGTATATGTATAAAGATATATGTATTTGTATTGTTGTCTGGGACGTTGCTGAGTTTTATTTGCAGGTGAGGTTAGTTAATAAAATAGAGGAAACTCTGCCGAAATTCCGGCAGGTTTCCAGGTCGGATAAATTGGGAAATTTGGATTAGTATATATCTAAGTGCCCCTATCGGGCACTGGTCACGAACTAAGGTTGGGGCTGACAAATATTTTTCTAAAAGTATGTGTACATATTTATTAAAAAAATGAAAAAAGATAAAAAAAGACAATAAAAATAAATTAAGAATGGATGATAAGATGGGTGAAATAAAATTTCATTTATTTAAAAAATAAAAATAATACCAATTTTTTCATGCTAACTTTAAGGGTCTCTTTGTGGGTAGCCTTCTCAACCATATCAAGTTCTGGCAATTACCCAACTCAGCTGATATATTCCCTACGTCTAACGTATCAACATGTTACTGCAAAATGAATGTGCTATTATGTAGTGTGACATTTGTCTATCATTTTTGGTTCCAACCTTGCACCTTATTCTCCTTGTTTTAGTGGTATATTATGTCTTCTAAAAGATAGTTTATAAATTGTTTCTTCGATGATTTTACCCAACTATAGGAGTTTTTTCCCGTTTCAAACAGAGTTGTTAGAAATGAATAGAAAAAGACGCTGATGAGAATCATTGGAACCAATTCGGCTCCTCTTAACTTCTAAGGTGTCCAGTAGAATTCAGTGGATACAGATGATTCGTGTGGTCCATCCCATCTATTTTAGGATTGACGCTCATAGTAGCGCTTGATTTAGCATTTATTTCTCTGTTTTTCGAGTTTCTTCTTGAAAAGTTGTTATGGGATTTGCTTACTCACCGACTGTTATGTTTCCTGTTCATGACTCATTATGAGTTTACAAGGAAAATAAAAGTGTTTTACAACCACCCAACACCCATGAGTGTGACTTAGTTATCACTAAAGTGGTTGAGAACCATAAGTTCTTATATTCAAATTTTATTTAATAATAGATCTTACCTTGATATTTAATTTCTTTAAATCATTTATTTTGTTGTAGTTCATAGTTACATCAACCAAAAATATCTGTTTATCTTCATCTCTTTCTTCTTTGTTTATATGTTTAATTTGGTATAATTTTTTTTAATTACATCTGTGTATGCGCAGGGTGTCTCTGTGTCTTAATCAAATATTATATATAATGCATGGTTATAGTATTTAACTCATCGTAAAACACATCTCTAAATTCATGTCAGCCATTTATGGTATCTGATGGATCTAGCTTGAAGACCCATTTCATTTTTCGGGACTTTCCCGTTGGTCATAGTGGTAGTTGAGTCGTAGTTTCTCAAGATCAATGCCACTTGTTGCTTTCTCTGTTCCTGTAGATCCAATCTGAGTCTCTCACTCTGTAAATTAATTAACATCTATTAGTACATGACTATAAATCATCGACAGATGGAGGGAGGGAGTAAGATTTACCTGTAAAGTGAAGAACTGATCAATCTCAATCCTCTGTTTCTCAAATTGGGAAGCCAAGCTATAAGGAAACATGGTAGAATTTGTGTTCATCAAATTCTGAATATTGTTTTTCTGGTTCAGAATTTGAAACTGCTCTTGTTGGATTTGTTGCGAAAAGGGCTGCTGTCGTTGTTGTTGCTGTTGAGGATTAAAACAGAACTAATTGAATCCACAAAAGATTGAATTAGCTAGAGAAGCTCCTTTGACACCAAGGCCAGACTTGAAGACCAAAATCCAACAGGCAACGACATGGATTAACGTTGTAACTCCAGCACATAGCACCATAGGGATGACAATACTTTGTGTTTGCAAGAATCTCACAACACATTGGAGCAAGCCGTAAGCGAAAACACCAGGGATAAAATACAAGGCATAATGACCAGCTTCATCGAAAGGAAAAGTGAGCTGAATGGGTTGATGCATTTATTCTCCCCCTGCCGACAACAAGGTCCGTCGTTCTTCATGGCATCATTGTCAGATCAAGTACATGTTCTAGACTGTAGAGCAATTCTCTTCTGGTGGAATGTCCTGATGTTTCAGAAAGCAGTGTTTCTTTTAAAAAAAGATGACTGTCATGACTGATGAAACTATATGCTATCCTGTTTGCAGGGTAGTTTGGTTATGCATCTCTCCACGGGGACCTCCCAGACTTCAGCTTAGAGAGAAAGCAAGCTCCATCGATCACATCAGTACCATCAGAAAGATATTGGGAGACGCTCTTCAGTGAACCATCTCACAGTCTTCCTCCTCTTACTAAATTGTGTTCTACATTCCTGGAATCATTACTGCAGAGGAGGAGTAGTGCAGTTGATGATTGCCAGTACTGTCCGCTTGAGCTTTGTCGCAAGGTAGACTACTTGCTGGTCTAATCTACACTCATTGATGAGGCGGTGACATTATTGTGAGGCTTAATCCCATTGTAGCCAAGAGGGAGTTGAATGACATGCACATAGTAACACTAGATCGAGGGTGTGAACAGTGGGATTGACTTATGTTCTGGTCTTAGAACAAGCCAGTCATTCTGTTAAATCTGTCGAGTTCAAGAAAAAGATGCCCAGATTGAATGGGTTTGAAATTTTGGTAGCACAATTAGATGTCTTGTCTGGATATTGAATTTTTGTAGCTTGTAACTTATTGAGCCTGAAAGACTAAGCAGGAATACAAATACTGAATAGATGTATTACTACTTTTTGGCCAATGCTTATTCAAGAATACTTTGTTTAAATGGAATTGCTATTTAAATATGCTGTCATTAATTTGTTGCTCCTGTTCCTACAAGAGAAAAGAGCTAATAGAATGAATTTACTTTGATTGTGTTAGAAGACTAGGTAGACATGATAATAGCAGCATTATAGTGTTTAGTTTGGTTAAAACTGTTTATTACTATTATCAACAGTACAAAAGGATCCAAAGATACTAAACAACCATAGGCAAGACAAAAAGAACCTAAAAAAAGTTGATGATGAGGTTTGCAGATATACTAGGATCTTGGCCTAAAAACCTAAGAATAGGACCAGTATTTGCCTAGATTACTGCAAGTGGAATGCTTACAAGTGAAAGTATAATCATAGCTCTCTGCATATGAATGCCAAGAATATGATACTGTTTTGCTCCATATGACTGTCCACAAAATGTACTATGATGATTGCAATAATCAAGTTTGGAGTGTAAAATATAAATTCAAGCCTGCTCCAACTTCAAGTTTTAACAATATGTTGAATCCTTACAGTTTGCTTCACAACCTGTGGAGAAAAGAACAGAGAATATATTTGTCCTCTAGGAATGATAGCTTCCCCTCTCCCAACCCCAGTTGGCCATATCATGTAAATCGTACGTCGATTAATAGTATATTTAAATTATAGTAAATCACAAGTTAAGGTTCAATGTTAACTTCAAATGAAAAAAAAATCAGAAATTACATTACATTCCATCTACGACATTAGGAAAACAAAAATTATAAAAAAATGTTGGGTAAATATAAATGTGGATAGAGGTAAACAATTTGCTATTAGTTGCTTTCCCAAAAAATTCAGCTTGACAAAAAAAAATATAAAACAACATAAATTTCATTAGTTACAATGAACTTAATATACTATGAAATTGGGCCCGTGCATCTCCCCAAGTATGTATGTATGTATGTATGTGTATACATATATATATATAGAGAGAGAGGGAGAGAGAGAGGGAATTGTTACTTTACTACGAAACCAGTAGTCTTGCTCCACGCCAGTCAGATGCAACAATTGGCATTCTTGCCATTTCTAATATTACTACTTATATATAAGGAATTAAGTGAGCAACTTCCAGTCGCAGCTGCCTGCTTGAGCAATTTTCGACTGTCCTGCCTGCTTCAGTTGTCTGCTTCTTCTCTTTTATTACATGGGGTCAATAAAATATATTTTGCGCGCTTTTTAATTTAATCTTTTCAAGACAATCATATATTAACGTTTCTGCTTCAATTACTTCATGATATTTCTTAAGCTGCTTCAATTATAATTTTGCAATAATTTTTGAAATATAGATAAAAATTCTATCAATGTCACATAATTGAGAATAAAAAATAATTTATATTGGCTGCTTGTTTCAGTAGCTTCTGGTGAGCCAACGAAAATAATTTGTGGACTTTTTAATTTAATCTTTTCAGGGCAGCTGTGCATTGACATGTCTTCTTCAATAACTTCATAATATTCCTTTAGTTGTTTCAATTTTAATTTTACAATACCTTCTAAAATATATAGGAAAAACCTACCGATGCCACATAAATCGAGACTAAAAAATAATTTATATTACAGCTTCCGGTGAACCAACAAAAAATGATTTGTGGGCTTTTTAATTTAGTTCTTTCAAGACAGTTGTGTATTGACGTGTTTGCTTCAACGACTTCATAATATTTCTTTAGCTGCTTCAATTACAAATTTACAATATCTTCTAAAATATATAGAAAAAATCTATCGATATTCCATAAACCAAAATTAAAAAATAATTTATATTGGGCCCGTGCTACACGAGGCTTCGCCACTAGTATATAAGAGGGAGTTGTTACTTTACTATGAAACCAATAGTCTTGCTCCATGTCAATCAGATGCAACAAAGGGCATTCTTGCCATTTCTCCACCATATTCTTCATCAGGGGCATTGTTGCCATTCTATCCTGCATATTCTTCATACTGCTCCGCCTCTTTTCTTCATTGCATGCTCGCTCCACACCTTGTTGCTTCGCCATCCACCTTACTGCTTCCAGCCGGTTGCTTTCATCGATTTTCCCTCATGTGTTCCTCATATTGCTCCAACTTTTTCAACTGCTCGCTTCCATCTGCTTCTACATCTACAAATAATGATAAGCGTCGTCTAACACATGCTGGATCAAAGGGACCAACGACCTCGTGCTACAGCCTCGTGCTCTTCTGAGGTCAACAAATGTGCGCTTTCTTTCTCCTTTCTTAGATCTCCAACTACTAGAAATTAGTGGGAAGATTGATGGCTTGTGCTAGTTGGTTCACTATATCATGTTTTCGGTGGAGATTCAAGTTTTGATTTTGTGTTTGGCTTGTGGTGTGGCTTGTGTTGTTCTGTCACACCCCGGAAGGGTACCCTAGATGTAATCGACACTCAGAGACTATCGCTAGTCCCCAAGCAAACGACTTGGCCTCATCACATTCATTCATGCATGCATTTTACTATCAGCAGAAGACATAAAGGAATAAATTGGCGCATCATCATCTAGTCTCAAAATAATATTATAATAAGAGAGGCTAGTAGGGAGAACTAGCTCACAATTTTACATCAACCTTCGACTCTAGTCTATGAAGCCTCTATCACTATCAAGTGGTGCCAATGACAGACCCATGACTACCTCAATCAAAATAAAGCTAATAAGTGTCTAACTCTAAGGCAAGATGAAACAAATGTAATGAATCCTCCGAAGTAGAGGAGGCTCACCAATCAGCTGAACGTCTCAAATCCTTAACGATGCGCCTATTGCTGATCTCCAAATCATGTATCTACATCATGAAATGATGCAGTCCTAGAGGGGGACGTCAGTACATGGAATGCACTGGTATGTAAAATAACTGAGTGAAACTGAAACAGGTAGAATAATATAGAAAAAAATCAACATCAAGGATAGTAACAATCAACATGTCAAATGTCTATCCAAAGCAAGAATAAAGTGTAGACAAGTAACCCATCAACCACTCAAAATACCAATTAAAACAAACTCATCTCAGAGGGACTCATCTCAAAGGAACTCAGCTCAACTCATCTCATGACATCACATCTCATCTTGACTCAGATTACTCAGTTTGGGAACTTTCTGGGAGTTCTCGGACCTACACCCATCACCTATGAACCGGTGATGGTACAAAAAAGCGATGTCATTGCAACATCCATCCAGTACCTTGTCAGGGTAGAAGGGCATACATCTGTGGGTTTATAATAACATCAAGTCCTCTTTTGGGACTAAGGAAAAATCTGTTTCTCATGGTCTAATCCTCTTCTACGCTGGCTACGTAGTTAATGAGTGCGGGTTGGACTCACTCTTACTCTTTTTCAGTGCTCAATACTCCTGCCAGGACTCAACATGCTCATAAACATCAACATCATCCAATCATCTTTAATCATCTCATCTCAAATTAGCCTTACAGGGACTCTCACCATCTCATTAGTCCACTTCTCAATCAATAGCTCAAGGCTTAGAACAATCATTAGGGACAATAGAATAGAAAAATCGTTAGAGTTTATTTATGGAGACTCAAGGGACTATCAAGTTCTATCAATCTATCATCATTCTCACACTCATAATCACAATCTCTATCAATATTCTCAATCAAGGCTCTAGACTCAATTTCTATCTTCATTCATGCAATCTTTATGAAATAATAAGTAAGGTTTATGTGATATCTCATGAAAATATTCAATTCAAGAAAACAAGTTTATGATGTCATCAACGTATGGAAATACATATAATAAATATTATGTCTCAAGAAAATAATCAAGAAATCATGTAAGTAGACTCAAGAACTTTCAACTAACTTCTAAGACCATCTATGGGATACATGGGAGAACAATGTCATGTTTTTAGTTTAATCTTACATACCTGGATATTTGATATCACAATTAAAATTGGCTGAATACTAGCTTTCTTGAAGCAAGTCCTCGATCTTGTTAGTTCCTTTAGAGAAAAAGAACTTGGAAAGACATTATTTGAAGGGCTTCTTCTTGATTATTGAATTCTTAACTTAGAATTTTTAGAATCTTGATGAAAAACCCTGCATTCTTGAAAAAGAAGAATCAAGAAATTCTTTCTTAGGATTCTGAATTCATCTTCTTGAAACCCTAGGTTATTGTGTAAGGTTCTATAAGAGATTCATGAATAGATAAAGAAATTTAGGTTGGGTAGGTTGAAGTTTATGAAGAATAACTCACCTTGAGGATGAATCTTGAAAGCAAATGCTAACTTCATGAGTTTCTTGATGATTCTTGAGCGTTTATGTTTGGAAGTGAAGGGAGAGGGTTTGATTATGAAAACTAACATTTAATACATTTTAGGACCTTAAATAGACACCCAAAGGTTTTAGGATAAAAAGTATCCTCAAAATAAAAGGAAAAAATGTCATTATTTATCCAATGAGGGTCCGCGTTTGGTCCGGACGCGCTCCAGGTGCGAACCTTCAGACAACTTTGCATTCCTTCACTAAAATGGTCATAACTTTCTACTCCGAAATTTGATTAAGGCGAAATTGGATGTATTGGAAAGCTAATTCAAATATATTCTATTTGATATATTATGAGTTACTAACTCATTATACTTTAGGATATATAGTCATTTGAAGTTGACTCTTCTATCAACTCATACGAAAACTTAGTCAATAGAAATTCTTTGGACTTAACTTGATATAAAAGATACCTTATGACTCTTAATAACACCTAGTAGACTTTAAATTTTAGGAATTGATCCTAGCACATATATACAAGTATATCTATATCCTCAATCACATGCACTCTTATCATGGGATTCCTTCACTTATCTATTAGACTCATCACAATTTCTCTAACTCCTCCTCCTCCACGTCTATAACCTAATAAAGGAAGCGATATCGCCTCATTATCAAAATCAAGAACATTCATTCTCTCTCGTCAAGCCTCATTCCTCTAATATCATCAAAATTTCTATCAAGAATGAAAGACAGAATCACTGAAAGGGCTTTGAACGAAAGATCATTAGCACGATTCAATTGAGAAATCTTATTTGAGAATATTCATAGATTATAGTCCTTCTCGTCTATCAAGACTCATTCTGAGTTCAAAGAGCTATATGCGCTGTAAAACTCAGGTTATATCTCCTTCAACATAGGATTAGAAACTCTTGGATTCATAGGGTAAGATCAATACTAATGAATGAATTCATCGTTTCTCATCTTCAAAACTCCATATGAACGGGAATCAACATGATATGCATGGGATTAGGACATAGGTATGATAGTTATACACCAGAAGGGAATGAAATATAAACTTAACTGAATTATAAGGACTATATGAAACGAAAAAGAATTGATACCTCATATTGATCATCCTATCATAATAAGAAACTCAAGATCTACTTCGATTTCTCACATCATCATCTCCCCTTTAGCTCTCAAGGTCCACTCTCTAAATTTGTGAATCAATTTCCTCTACTAGGCTATAAGCATATACCTCCATACAGTCAAGAATCACTATCCGCAAGAATATGCATCTCAAACTCTTCTGTTATGCAATAGTCACATACATATATCTGGCCACTTATACTCCTTTTAATGATATTGCTCTTAGCTTCCTCATTTCTCTATGGAACTCTTTTTCCCTCTCTCTGTTTGCTGCTCTTAATGGCATACATAATCACTTTCCACAATCATTACAATCTAACATCTTCTTTTGCCTACTAATGCTCAACTTCTGTGCTCTCATAAATTCATTTGTATAAGACTTAGGATACCATGGAAATCATCATCATCTATCCAAAAGCCCCAAATCGATTTAGCTACTCATGATGATAAAGATTACTTACATCATCCTACTCCACATCAACAGCTCAAATATACTATCTAGATTCGCGTAGTAGTCATAACTTAGAGCCTTACCCATCTGTACACAATCATGGTTACATATCTTAAACCTCCTGAGCCTCCTATTTTCTAGTGTTTCTCCCTTAATTTACTATCTTCATCTAAGGGGTACCTCTATACTCCTAGCACCATGCTCTTTGCCAATCAACATCTTAATCATTGAACACGTACTACAACAAGACTCTTAGGTCAAATCTCCAAAAAGGACTATCACTATCATCGTGTTATCTCCTCTTTAGAACTACTCCTCAAACATCAAGCTTAGGGTCTAACACTAGCATGTACATATATCACACAACTCTCTAATGCCAACCTACAACTACTAGGTAAAAATTTAGGGAACATAATCCTACTAAAATCACATAGCGAGTAATCAATCAACACATCCCCTCTTCATAACTCATGTACCACTAACCCAGTCACTATACCTCCTTATCTAGCTAAGCTTATAACTCTATGAATATGATGAACTCTCACATACAATAATAAGCCTAATTTAGATCTATCACATTAAAATTACTCTTTCCCCCTATTCAAGATCTACACTTCACCCTCAATAGAATGAATACTACAACACATCAACATATGCTTACTTCTAGTTTGAACATGTTCTAAAACATTCTGACACTAACCTTCTCTCTCTTTTTATCTCATCATCACCATCATAGGGCACTCCCCACTCGTTTATCAAAGTTAGGAAATCAACTCATTACTATTACTTACCTAATAGGTGTACATAACTCTAACTACAAGCCTTAGTCAACCATCATTCTGGATATCCCGTCCCTTTCTTTCCATCATTATTCTTCTAACTCTAGGATGATTTAATTCTACTAAGAGTTTATAAGACCTCACATCTCACTCTTAGTGGTAACATTAAACTCTTTAGACACGTAGGTTTCTCTGTCATGAGTAACACCGGGAGAAAGTTTTGAATAAGAGGGTCTGGGTACATCTAGAGCTAATGTAAATGCACGATTGATATGAATAATAGTGCATTCTTTCTAGTTAATCAACTTAGCACACTAGTCGTCTTCTCTAAAGATTAGTGCAGTCTCTCTACCATTTGAATTATTATATCGTCGAGGGTCTCATCGGTAAGAGTTTGAAAATTACTGTCTCTATCACCTCGTGGATTAGGCATGGTCAAAAGGTTTAGAGCATCGCATGAATCATAATAGACTTCTTAGGAAATAGCTCTATCACACGATTCTAAATATGAAAGAACAAAAACTTTTCCTAATGTCCTATAGCCTCCTTCTTATTCATGTGTTGTCAAAATACAACATACTTGGCCCTGAAATAAGGGATTTTGTGAGTTCTTAAAGCGAAATTTTAGTGCTTTGATGTTATTTTGTGTTAATCTTGCAGAAAAGTTAGTGGCATGATTTTGAAGAAAAGTTGCAGATTTTGTTGAAGCATAGGCCATATGAGCCTATCTACAAGTCATAGCTCATGCTACGAGTCGTAGATTGACTCGTAGCAAGAATCAGAGAGCCAAAATGTTAGACCAAAAACTGAAGACCAAGAATATGAGATAAAACATACGAGTTGTAGCCCAAGCAATGACTCGTACCTATAGTTCGTATAGTTCAGTCCAAGATGCTAAGAACCTGATATGAGAACCTGACTACAACTCGTAAGTCATCCTACGAGTTATAACTGCAAGACTTATCAGTTAACAACTATCTTTTCTTTGTAAATTCTAGGGTTATTTTGTAAACACTATATATAGCTTAAGTTAGGTTTTTGAAAGAAGTTCGACCAGTAGACAATTTACAATCACATTTTGAAGCTTTTCTTAGGTTTTTAGGATAGATTATTGTTCTCTCTTGGAAAACCCATTTTGGGGATTGCAAATCTTGCCTTATACTCATTGTTGATCAATCAAGCTTGTGGGTTTGCAACTTGTGGTGCCTATCTCCTTCATTATTATTGGTGAAACTCTCAACTATGTTTATTATGTGCATTGTTGTGTGTGTTGCTTTAGCCATGAGTAGCTAAGCACCCACGAATTGGGGTTGTGGTGTTACACCCCAAAGTCCCACAGGGCGGACCGATACCTGTTGCTGATAAGGCTCGGGAGAACCAACCTGTAACTATATGTGTTCTATACATATTATAAGGGTTTTTTATGTTTGACATGCCTTTAGGAAGATAAATAGTGATAACAAGCCAAAAGGATATGCATATGACTAGGCCGTTGGGGCCACGCTATCTAAAGTGCGAGACATGACTTCATTGTGCTTTACATAGTCTAGAAAGCCTCTAAATAGAGAGAAACATCTGATAAGGGTCGGGACAGGCCCCGCCTCAACTAACTGTACAATATAAACAT
>JAABOM020060669.1:0-11683 GCA_011800125.2 Solanum clarkiae
AGTGGTAAGGTCTGCGTACATTCTACCCTCCCCAGACCCCACTTGTGGGATTTTACTGGGTATGTTGTTGTTGTAGTGGTGATCCATTTCGGGGTCATTACATATATTTTGGAGAAAAAGACCTTGAAACTTGAAGGATTTTCTCGAATCTTCAATGTAGATAAACTTGGAGAATAAGAAAACCTTGAGAGTTTTTTTTTAGAGAGATGACTTGTAGTGTGTGAATTTGAATTAAATTGAATTGGTTTAGGAGAGTCAGGATATTTAATAGGCTTTCATTTAGTCTTTGAAACCATCTAAGATCATTAAGCCTTACCTTGAAAATGTCCAGTATACACAACATTAAATTATGAAGAGTTTAACCTAGATGGACCCCTTGATTGGACTCACTAGGTCCCTTTTTGGCACCGTGAACCATGGTGGGTGTCTTAGATTGGGTTTGAAAAGGGTACCTCAATGTCAGCCACCATGGTTTATGGTTCTCACCACCATTTTTTGTTGGATCGATTGTGGGCAAGGGTGCCTTGGAATGGAAATGCTTTGACTGTGTAGCCTACCCCTCACAAGGCCCTCCATGGCTCATGAAGGAGACCATGCCCTCTTAAGGGTGCTTTAGAGAGGTACTGTTGCATGGTAATGTTGGTCGCCTACCATGAGGACCCACCATGTGTCACGACCTGAACCTAGTGTGATGGCCCGCCACTTCTTCTTAAAAATAAGGAAAGAATCTAGAGTCAAGGAGAAGAAATTAGAGTCTTGGAGAGGTTTTTGAAAGACTCTAGAACTTTGTTGATAAAGCTTGAAGCTCCTGGAAGACTCTAGAATATTGTAGGAGAATCTTGAGAAGTCTTAGACAAATTTAGAAGAATGTAGTCATAGAAGACTCTAGAATTGTGTAGAGATATCTTGTAGTCTTTTGTTCTCTCTAAACTTGTATGGAAGAATCTAAAGAGAGATTAAAGTGTAAATACTTAGGGACTTCTCATGTAAATATTAATTACACTTTGGCCCCTAGAAAGTAGTACAAATAGTAGGGCCATTCATTTGTTAGGTATCCGAGAAAGTTATAGCAATCTTCCAATCATTCTAAAAAGTCTTCTTTCCAAAGCTCTCTTGTCTTCTTAATCTAGCGTTCCCTTAATGATCAAGAGTTGAAATGCTTACTAGTATTTGTAAGATCGTGAAAGAATCATGAGAAAATCGACTAGTGCCACGCGGAAGTCTTAGCGAAGTTCTAAGTCCACAACAGAGTGGTATAAGAGCTAACAAGGGAAATAATGGCAAGTGACGGAGAGGTTTATGCTGCCAACACTGCCAGAGTCATGACAGATGTTACCAAAAAGTGCAACGGCAAGAAGAACGCCAAGAAAGTGGAGAAAGTGTCAACTGATCCTGTCCTAAACGATGCTGTCTACCTTCTAACTATTGAAGTATATGACGATGAGCAAGAGGAATTGCCAACAGATGTCACTCCCTGGATGGAATGGATCGCTAGAGTAGAGACTGCCTACCAGGCCATAGAGTTGTTGGGCCACCTCTTAAATCAGATCGATGGCAAATTCAAGACCTTGGAGAAATTTGCCCTTAAGAAAAATGATAACATCTGTAAGGACCTTGACGACCAGAGGGCAGCAGAGGAAGAAACACACACTTACTTGGAGAGTAGGATCGAGGCCTTAGAGGGAAAGTTCATTCGCATCTAGAAGCCATGAGAGCTAAGGTAAAGGAGCTCGAGGAAGCCATCCCGTAGGGGAGACATGCCACCCTTGTCGTAGAATAAGAGGCCAGGATCGAGGCTCCTAAGCCACCTATCTTTAAAGACGTCCGCGATGCCCAGGAGGTGAAAACTTCTAGTGGCACTTGGAGAACTACTTCAAGTGCAACAAGGTAAGCAACAATGATACAAAGATCAACACAACCGTGATGTACTTGACGAAGATGGCGATGCTATGGTGGAAACGGAAGGATGCCGAGATAGGAAAGGGAATCTGCACAATCAGCACATAGGAACAATTCAAGGCGGAGTTCAAGAAGACCTTCTACCCCAACAACGTCGTCTGTGAAGCCAAAAGGAGCCTTAGGGAATTGAAGCAGACAAGCAACATGAAGGCATACATAAAGGAGTTGGCAGACAGGCAGCATGAAGGCATACTTAAATGAGTTCACAACTCTTACGCTTCAAATTCCTAACCTCACGGAAGAAGATATGTTATTCAACTTCATGGACGGATTGCAGAGTTGGACCCAGACGGAACTAAAGCGATGACAAGTTTCCACCTTTGACGAGGCCATCACCAAGGCTGAATCCCTAACGAACTTCAAGCAGGACAAAGGTAAAGGTAGGGGAGAAGACATGGATGGTAGTCAAGGTGGGGGAAATGGTAGCAAGGCAAGAGTTGGTAGCCACATCCCAAATATCATGAGACCGGTAGACCTGATAACATGAGGCTCGGGCGACAAAGCAGCGGAGAGGGAAAGGCACAGCCCGAGAAAGAGTTTAAGTGCTACATATACGGGTGGCTGCATAGTTACAAGAAGTGCCCCGAACTGAAGATCCTTGGTGCCATATTGTGGGAACGGAAGTAGCAGAAGGCACAGAAAGAGGCATACGAAACAGGGGATGATTCTGATATGGCCCAGGTAGGCGTGATTAGGCTATGCAGAACTATCATGCGGCGACCAAAGAAGCCAAAGGGGTGTTGTGCATAATGCATGGATATCACGATCAATGGGCATCCCGCTCGTGCCATGGTCGACACAGGAGTAGAGACTAACATCGTGACTAAGTCTGCAGCAACCAAGTTGGGGCTGAAATATGATCCAAGTAATGTGCAACTTAGGATAGTCAATGCGCCAATGACTCCTATGTGTGTAGTTGCTCAGGGTGTCGATATAGCATTGGTTGAGTGGCATGGCAAGTCCAACTTCCATGTTGCTCTAATAGACCTCTTTGACATCATCCTTGGGCAGGAATTTTTCCAGAAGTACCATGTGGTGATCGATCCCTACCTCCAATAACTCGTGGTTTTGGAGCAGGGAGGTTCCTTCATGGTGCCCTTAGTGTAGATACCCATGTCAGAGGGACAAGTTCAGTTGTCAGCCTTACGGCTTGTGGAGGGGTTCCAGGCTAAAAACCCATTGTCGTGTTCCACGCCTGCTAAGAGGAAAGGTCATCAGAGGAGAAGCCGTCTAAGGAAGCTGAGAGGGAGAAAGGAAAGCCAACTACAATAGTACTTCTCGGGAACGGAAAGCGAGCGAACTCCAGAGAAGACTACTAGGGGATGGAATGAATACCTATAGTAGTTCGAAGGTGGAGACAAGGATTTCCAACAGCAGCATTGCACTGAAGACGTCACAACATCAGGTGGAGGAGATTGTGACGGCCCACCACTTGTTCTTAGAAATAAGGAAAGAATCTAGAGTCAAAGAGAATAAATTAGAGTCTTGGAGAGGGTTTTGAAAGACTCTAGAACATTGTGGATAAAGCTTAAAGCTCCTGGAAGAATCTAGAACATTGTAGGAGAATCTTGAGAAGTCTTAGACAAATTTAGAAGAATGTAGTCATAGAAGACTCTAGAATTGTGTGGAGATAGCTTGTAGTCTTTTTTTTCTCTCTAGACTTGTATGGAAGAATCTAGAGAGGGACTAAAGTAGAAATACTTAGGGACTTCTCATGTAAATATTAATTACACTTTGGCCCATAGGAAGTAGTATAAATAGGAGGGCCATTCATTTGTTAGGCATCCAAGAAAGTTGTAGCAATCTTCCAGGCATTCTAAAAAGTCTTCTTTCTGAAGCTCTCTTGTCTTCTTAATCTAGCATTCCCTTAGAGATCAATAGCTGAAAGGCTTACTAGTATTTGCAAGATCGTGAAAGAATCATGAGCAAATCGACTAGTGCTGCATGGAAGTCTTAGCGAAGGTCTAAGTCCATGACACTAGGGACTAGGAGTGACATGACAAATGGGAACCAGAGAGTCCCAAACACAAGCCTCCAAGTATCCATATTCACATTATTGGTTTGGAAGTGTATACAAATAGTAAACATATAGTTCTAAGGAAGGGGAAAGTAGCACTCACAGTATGGGGATATCATAGGGATAGGGAGTTACATGGATTCATATAACGTATTAGCATATAAAAACTAAGGGATGAGTAAGTGTGACTCACTCTATGGGGACAATTAGGGACTTACAATCTTTCACATTTCCACATCAAACATACATACTTAACAAAAATCTCATAAGCAATCAATACTAGCCATGTCCAATAGATAACCATAAACATAAGCTCTAAATACAACACATAACATATAGATCCGACAAGAGTCTACAAAAAGAAGTCCAACAATTCCTCTAGTCAAAAAATAGGGTAGGGGCCAAGACATGTACCAGGCTCACCCTCAAAGTAAATAACATAAACAAACATCATAGGGAGTGGAATGGTGGCTTGTCCTTGGATGATAGGACTCACCATAAGAAGTATCTTAAGATCCAATCTAGTTATTGTATAGTGGATGAAGGAAATCTACGGTCCCTATATGGGTAGATCATACAGGCAAAAAGGATGCATTACTACTTTTGAATGTACTAAGTATGTAGGCATGCAATGCATATGACTTATGAAACCTTCATTCAATATTAGATGACAAGGGCGCATAATATAGAAAGAAGTATATATCAAAAGGAATGGACTATAACATTATTCCATGAAATTCGTGATGCATGAAATGCAAAAGAAATTATATAAGAGGGGATAAGACCTCAACCGACATATAACACGAAGTGAGCTATTACTTGGAATACAAATGTTATTCCCACACCGGTAAAGATATGTTCTACTTGCCAAAGGTTACCCGCACTTCTCCTTGCAGGCCTCCCATTTTGAAGAAGTGTCCTTCCTTACGGGCCTCATTTTGGATGGGATTTTCACAATTTTATCATAGCATATCAAATTTGTAACCATACCTTATGGGACTGCCATTTCGGTGATGGTTACCATATACATATACCTATGCCGGCGCATAGTTAAAGGATGGGGAGAGGACCCTTGGGGATATCCCTGACGCTCTAATTCATTGGTGCTAATTCATCATCCCACAAGAATATGTATATGTATACATGCTTTCAAAAGAAATCAAGTCATTTCAAATCATTTCAATGCATATTGGGCTTAACAGTCAATCGTCATTCATAATAATTCAAACTTGGGCTCAAATGCGAAATCTCATTTTATATCATACTTCTCATACATAGGAATAGCTCATTCACATTATCAAATGAGGTGTAAACATCCAATATGCTCAATGAGCCAAATATCGTAGAAATTTATGTGATCACATTCTTGCCATATCCAATATTTTATAAAAATCATATACATAAACATAATTAGGCTTAACCCACTTCATAGTTTTCATAAAGTCCAATGCTCATGAATGTATATGCCATGTATGATATGAGAATAGCTTGGGTAGTTGAGATTCAATCTAAAATCAACCATTCATTATGAAATTTAAGTAAATCCATAAGTAAAATCCACATTAAAAATCATAATATTGATTACCCATGCTTAAATCAAACTTTAAAGGGATAATACTTATTCAAATATTAATAATAATCATGTATAACAACATATTAGGGCTCAAATCAACTTAAAATCAATAGTAGAGCATAGCCCATACTTCAATAGAATTTAATAAACAATAATGTTCAAAACTCATATTTAAAGTAAGCAAAATTTCATGAAATTCAAGTGAAAAGAGTTTGGGTCTTCTTGGTTGAAATGGACCAAGAATCAAGCCCACATACCTTATCTAATGAAGAAGATTCAAGAAGAAATTTGAAGAACAATGAGCCTTTCCTTGATTACCAAGGTTAGATTCACAAGAGTCCGTTGAGAGTGTTCTTAAGAGTGACTTGAGAGAATTTTAAGTTTGACGAATGAATTTGAATAAGAAGAATCGAGTTTAGGTCATTTTTGGGTCTTAGGATAGCATAGGATCTCATAAAAGACCCTTAGGAGAAGCCATAATTACAAAAAAACCATTAATGAAGCGAAATAACATTTTTCACAGGGGTCCCGCTAGGAGGTCTCACGGTTCGTACAAGTTCTCACGGCCCGTAAAATCTCCTTATGAGACCACACTTAGCCAAATCTTAGAAAACACTACATAGACGAGTTTTACGAAATCAATGATAATTCGAACTCGAAATGAAGTGAAACTAGATGCGTTGGAAAGCTAATTCAAAGAGATTCATTTTGATAGGTCATGGGCGATCCAATTTGTTTTATGCTAAGAAATATGACCATTTAAAGTTGACTCATCTATCGGTTCTTATGAAAAGCTTAGCCAATGGAATTATTTTGAACTTGGCTTGATGTAAGAGGCCCATGATGGCCCTAAACAATATAAATAAGGTTGAGTTGAGGGCTTCAAAGTGAACATAGCTTAAGAATGAAGATTCTATACTTAGAAAAATTGAACGTAGGCATCTATATAATCGACTTCATGGTCCGTACCACTCTACATGGACCGTACAATCCTCCATACCACTTCATTAAGAAAATTTCTTCATGAAAGTTCTGAGACGACAATCCAATTTTCACTCAAAACCCATTGGAATGGCATACAGACCATAAGAACCATATACTTGGTTGAACCACTTGCCTTAGGCTCTAAACTGTGAAGTCTCAATCCCAATGCTACCATACGGTGCACCACACAGTCCGTATGCCCTCACACGGACCGTGTGGGGTCCAACTATGGTATGCCTTGGTCTGAAACTCCATAGTAAGGCCCTCACACCCCACAAGGCTAAGGGCCTCTTCAAGGAGGCTCCACACAATCCATATTGCACCACACAAACCGTGAAGGCTTCCATGAAGCATCACCTTAGTCCAAAACATTTTGAAACAAATTTTCAAGATCTAATGAGGTCGTATAAAGTCTGGCTCCTTCCAATATCATACTCATTATAGTAACAAAAATCTTGTGTAATTATATACAATACATGTTTCTCATAATATTTCATACATTTAAAACGTATATCTCAGTAGGTTTAGTCCACATACAATTACAATACCTATTGCCACTCAATCTAAGGGATAAAGAAGCCTAGCCAACCTTTAAGGAGGTTCCTCTTAATCTGATTAAGTCCACTCAAGCTTTTCCCTTGCTGATCACCTCCAGACACTATTCATCTATAAAAACATGAAACATATGAACATTACAGATGATTTGACTGTAAAATCTCAAGCGTCAGTGGGAAGAAACATCAAGTACGAATAAAATTAGGAAAAATGGGGCCCACACCCAAAATCCCAAACAAACACCCATAAAATAATCTACATCACCCTAATTCTATAGCCAAAAATTGAGCTCAAAATAAAGCTCATAACAATCACAAACAACTCAGAAACAAATGACATTTCCTTTTGAAAATGAAACATATATAGAAATCGGCTTTTTTGTCAGATTAATAAAAATGTGTGCTTATCAATAGAATCCAAACATATCACCACATAAATCTCAAAGACAGTATAGCCTAGACCCAAACATGATACTCCGAAATTGACCATAATATAAAAATTTCTCATCTGGACATGCTTCCCGAAGGTGTTGATGAGAGTTAATTATTGACCTTTTCAGTGGCTAAATTAGCAAAGTATGATATAATTGCACCAATATGCTTGTAGACTAATTCGGTCATTTTAGAACTTATGAAACCATTAGAATCTCATTCTGAGGACATTTGCTAAGACTTTATTAGTAACTTTATTTTTATAATTTTATATTCTCATTTAGCTTAAAAACCCACATAAATCCAAATAATCTTGCCGACAGTCCCAGCAAGTCACAAATGGCCCGAGGTTGCTAGACACAAGTTCAAATTTGAAAAATAGGCGCAGAAAAATAGAAATGACCTGGAGAGACATTACAACTTCGTATCTTTCATAACCTTCATAACATTCTTATGAGCTCATAACATGCTTATTAGCTCCTAAACATTCACAACGTTCATAATTTGCATACAATATGTCTTTCATCAACATAAGAAGCTTCATCATATAGCTTTAGTCAAAACATGGTGGGTCAAGGAATATAGGCTTGGAATCACAAAATTTAAGTGTATCAGACATGGATAATGTAAATCATGACCATTTAGGAACCATTCAAATCTACTCACCATCATTATTATAAAAAACCTAATTTTTATATCTTAAAATCCATAGTTTCTCATAGTCTTTCATTGCAATCATATCATACATAACTTTAGTATAATGAAACCAATAATACATAAATTCTTTATAATTTTTCATGCACATTCAAACCATTAAATGATAATTTCTAGAATAATTTATTCATTGACAAGGTAATAGAAGATGCTCATACAAAAATAATCCTTAAAATCATGAAATTTCATTAAAAAAGAGGTGTGGGCTCCTTGTGTAGAAGAACATATGGATAAAGATCCCACATATCATAAAGCATTGAAGATTCACGTTGAATTATGTTGATTCTTATTATTTGAAAGACGAGCCTTGGACTCAAGAAACTTGATGGTGAAATGCCAAAAATATTTGTGAGTCGGAATGCCTATAATTATAAATTTCATATAACTTAAAATCCATGTGTATATCAAAAATCCGACTTCATATTCACGTTTGGGGGACAAAATTGAGTAGGAAATGAGTATAATCCAGAATTTAGAGCACCCTTAGTGAAAAATAATATTCGCAAAATTTTGAATTCCATTGTGCATCAGCTACCAAGCCACGACGCGGATCAGTGTTATTTTGTTTTTCGCGATCCATCTGCATCGCGGACCAAATGTGGACCAATAAAATTTTTTCCTTATTTTTTGGTGTTGGCCAAGAGCATTGGGTTCATAGTCCCATGCCCACTTATGTGTAAAACACCTATACTTAGCCATTTTGCAACTCTATATCACTCAAGACCCTCTCCGAGACTTAACCGTATATCTCATTAAAATTCCAAGGATTTCAAGCCTAACTTTGGAACTCAAGGGTTCTCTTCAAGATCCAAGTTATCTTCAAGATCAACTCAAGAAAACCCATGTTTGAGGTATGTGAGTTTCATCTATGGGGTCCATTCACCCATAGAGCCCAATCTCTCGTTTTATGAAAATTGTATGTTTTCGAGTTGTATCAAGTGTGGGTATCTGCTATTATGGATTTTGACTATAAATTATGTTAGAATTATATGAAATATTGATTGAATATGTATGTTTATCTATTTCAAGCTTATACTATGAATTGGTTTTTTCTATTGAGACTACACATGTTCTGAGCTATGAAACTATGATCTATTATGTGATCTAATTAAGGATTTCAAGGTATCCTACATGAGGGTTTTACTACGTGTTGGTGGGTTGATATACATCGAGTTTTCTAATATTATTTCACTCTTGAATTGCATGATTTTGAACTAGCATTATGAATCCACCAAGTGTTTGATAAAATCTCTTGACAAAGATTCCCAAGATATTGAAGATCTATTACATGGTTTATAAGTCAAGTGACTTCATGATGATTAAGGGCTTGCATGTACGAATTAAATTCATGAAAAGTATCCATAGTATTGCAAGTAGACTACACCTTTTTTGGGGGAGGGGGGGAGATAACATGCCCAACCACCTTGTTTAGGGGCTGACATGCCTCCATCACCATATTGGGGGGGTGACATGCCCAATCACCATATTGAGGGGTGGATACCTCGATCACCTTGTTGGAAGGTGACATGCCCAATCAGCATGTTGAGGGATGGATACCTCGACCACCTTGTTGAGGGGTGGACACCTCAATCACCTTACAAGGGGGTGACATGCCTTGGATTTCAAGTAGTAGTTTGCTTAGTCTATGTTGGTTATGGTCTCTTCCTACACATGTATTATATATTTTGCAAGTTATATGATTTATAAGCATGTTTTACTTCAAGTATTGATCATGCATGCCATATTATCATTATACTATCCGTTGCTTAAGATTATGCATTTTGACTATGTTGGCTTATGTCTTGTCGCATTGCGTCTTACATACTTAGTACATTCAAACATACAAATGCATACTCTATGCCTACATGATATTACCGTGTAGGGACCGGAGCACCTTTTAATCATCCTCCACGTGGCTAGTTTTGGTACTTTGGAAGATAAGCTTTGGTGAGTCCTCAGGTCCGACGACCCTATATATGGTACACTTACTATTTGATATCTCTTTGTGTAGAACACTTGATACTATGAGGGTGAACCCAGAAAGTGTCTTAGCTTGCGCTCCATTCCATGATTAGAGGTGTTGTTTGATATTAAGATATATTTATGCTATAAGCTTGAATCTTAAAATTTCTTATGAATATTAAGACTTTCCTTAGTCCCGCTTCCCCTTTTATTATATCTCTTATTCATACTATTTTGCTCCTGCGACCAAGGATGTGTGATTGATATGCTAAGAGGCTTGTTTGGGTTCCTTCGGGTACCCTATTAGCCGTGTCATGTCTAGGTGCTAGGTTTAGGTCCTGACAAACTTGGTATCAAGTTGTTAATACTCATTGAAATCCAACACACCATGTCGATTAGAGTCTTATTCATGGTTGTGAAGTGTGCCACAACTATGAATGGGAGGCTATGAGGCGTTTTAGGAAATGTTTCACTTCTTCATAGTCTATATTGTGCTTTACATGTAAGTGTGTGATTTTTCCCCTAAGGAACGCTCTTTGTTCTTCAAGATCATGTCGATTCCAAGAGAGAGACTAAGAAGAGCCTGTACACCCGAGGAGCATCTGGCCCCTCCCGCTCCTCAAGCTCCTCAAAGAGGAAGGGTAGCACAAGATGAGTTCTAGGATACTATTACAATGTTGGCTCGAGCTATGACCAACCAAATTAATCAAGGGGTCCAAGCCCCTCATGGCCTCACTCCTGCTTTTAGGGTGAAGGGCTTCACTAGAATGAACCCACTGGTTTTCCTTGGATCCAAGATGGATGAAGGTCCCCAAAAGTTCATCTATGAGATATACAAAGTGCTATCTATCATGAGGGTCAATTTGGAGGAGAAAATAGACTTAGCGGCCTACCAACTCAAAGGTTTGGCAAAAATTTGGTTCACCCAATAGAAGTTGGAGAGGAGAGATGACAATGTTATTCCTTAGGAAGAGTTCAAAGACGCATTCCTGAACTGGTTCTTTCCTATCAAGCTAAGGGAAGATAAAATGATGGATATTATGAACCTTAAATAAGGTTCCATGAGTGTGAGGGAGTATGCCCTCAAGTTTAACAAACTTTCCAAGTATTCTTCACAATTGGTTGTCGAGTCGAGATCAAGGATCAACAAATTTGTGTCGAGTGTGTCTGACTTGGTTAATGAGGAGTGTCATACCACCGTGCTAGTAGTTGATATAGATTTTTCCGACCTTATGACATATGCCGAAAAACTAGAGGGTGAAACGCTTGAAAGAAAAGAAGTGGTGAGTCCAAAAGGGCTCGTTTTGATGGTTGATTCCAAGGTTCCAAGGGTGGCCAGTTCCCGATGAGCTTCCAAGTGTTCCTCTCGAAATGAAAATAAACTTTGTTATTGACCTCCATTCCTATGTTCAACCCATTTTTATTCCCCTTACCATATATCCCCAATGAAGTTGAAGGAGCAACTGAGGTATTTGTTAGAAAAGGATT
>JAABOM020060670.1:0-11682 GCA_011800125.2 Solanum clarkiae
ACCTAGCCAGGGACGAACCCGATACAGTTATGCCACTGATCAGTTGGCCACATGTTT
This sequence comes from Solanum clarkiae, assembly GCA_011800125.2. Lineage (NCBI taxonomy): Eukaryota > Viridiplantae > Streptophyta > Magnoliopsida > Solanales > Solanaceae > Solanum > Solanum clarkiae. The sequence continues at coordinate 58 of JAABOM020060670.1, forward strand.
ACAGCTGTGCACAGATGATATGTGAAAGGTGAATGTAAAGTAATGTAAAGAATGTAAAGTATCTGATTCCACAGTATAAATAAGGGTGGCCTCTGATCTTTTGCAGATGCACGGTTTCATTATGTTGTTACTTTATATATGGTGTATCCTGCCTTACATACTCAGTACATTATCTTATACTGACGTCTCTTACGGGGGGCCTGCATTTCATGCTGCAGGTACAGACACTAGTAGGTCTCCCCAGTAGGAGTACAGGATATTCAGCTGCTGTCATTGAGCTCCATGTTGCTTCGGGGCTTTGTGTACATCTATAGTTTATGTTTATATTGTATGGTTTGTTGAGGCGGGGCCTGTCCGACCCTTTCCAGATGTTTTCTCTTTATTTAGAGGCTTTGTAGACTATGTAAAGTAAAAGTAAAGTCATGGCTCGTACTTTAGACACCGTGGCCCCAACGGCCTAGTCATATGCATTTCCTTTGGCTTATTATCATTTGTTTATCTATTTTAAGGAATTCTAAAGGTAGAACGTACAATGAAGGCATAGTTACAGATTGGTTCTCCCGGGCCTTATCGGCAACGGGTGCCGGTCCGCCCTACGGGACTTCGGGGAGTGACACTGGGTGCCTGTTACCGGTACTTACCCCTAGAGTTTTACATCTTTTCATTGTGCAGGTCCAGGTACTATACCCAATCACTGAGTTAGGGGATTTTTAGATAATTCAGGAGACATTGGTGACATCGACAGCTCTGGACGTTCTGCAGTCTCCTTCTGTTTTGACGGTTGTCTTTGTATTCAGACACTGTCCTTGTATATGTAGTTTGGATTATATTTGTAGGTTGTCATTCTGGCTATGTACATAAATATGTATATTTTATCATGAGTCTATCGTAGCTCTGTACAATTGACTTTCAAGTTCTGGATAGGTTTCGATTACTTATAGTATTGTGTTAGTTATGGTTTGACTAGAGAGCTAGGATAGGTACCTTGTGGCTTGGGTATTTGGCTTTCCTGTAGGTGCGATCTAACAAGCGCCATCATGACCGAGATTGGGTTGTGACAAGGTGGTATCAGAGCTTAAGGTTCATTGGTCTCATCTGTACAGAGGTACCTTCTAATAAAGTCTAGTAGATGGGTTCAGAGATGTCCATGAATTATCTCCTAGAGGCTGCGGGATGTTTAGGAAACTTCTTGTGCTATTGATTCTGGTCGAGTGATATCGCCAATAGCTTATTGACTTAAAACCTGATTTGATTAGCCTTTTCGCGTGTGTGCTGCATAGAGGGCTGGCTCTGGGCAAGGTAGCGCTACATCGTCAGTCCCAGATAGGGAGCAGCCCCTAGAGGCTATTGGGCAAAGACTGGATGACCTCGAGTTTTGGCAGCTGGATAAGAAGACTACGAGAATTGAGATTCTAAGAGCGTAGAGATATGTTTCGTAATCAGTTACTGGTTTGGTTATCACTGTGTATGGAACTATGGGATATGTTATTGTGGTTGGGTCTCTTTAACACTGATACCATATGTTATTCATTGGTTGAAGATTGCATGGGTTGTGTACTTCAGACAAAGATTACACAAGCGGGAGAGGATATGACTGAGGTAGTAGATGTTGTCTGTATATTTGTATTTGATTATTTAATCGTTGGTCTGACCCGTTAGGCTTCCCGATGCGGACAAGTATGCTATACTTCATGGGATTCTAAGTAACTGTCTCTTTTATTTCGACTGTAACTGCTAAGGGGCTAACTATAAGCTAGAACCTTGTGATTTATACATTTGATTCTTTTTTTTGCTTGACTATTAAAATAGGTAGTTAGATGTGAGAGTTGCATAGTATTTGAGAGTCTGGATGTCGGTTATACCTGTGGCTACACCTTTTGCCTCTATGATTATGATCCTGTTGTGATGATTCTATTGATATGTTTTTTTCCTGATTCCTTAGTGATTGGATTGTGAGACAAATGTTACACCCAGAGGCTTAGTTGGGTTATCTATTATTGAATGGGACATTATTGCATTATCAGTTGAGCTATCGGTCACTATGCTCCAATGACTTGCTGTAAGTGTTAGTTGGTTATGATTGTGTCATCCGGATGCCTTGCTACGCTTTCCAATGGGGATGTTTATCATTTTATTGGACTGCCTTGTACTTGAGTTATGGTTTTACGTTGTTAGTTGCATTGCTCATCTTATTGCCTACTTCAGTATGGGTTCTGAGCTTCTTTTATCCTGGATAAGATATTGAGGTAGTTGAAGGTCTCTTTTATTAGTAGCGGATCAGGTGTAGTGTTACTTTAGGATAGTGATATGGTACTTGAGATTTCTCTGGTAGAATCATTTCCAGTAGCTGTGAGTTTCCAAGTATTGCTTTTGCTAATTTGCCCGGATTGCCTCCAAGCTAGGATGCTTTGTTGTTACAAAGAATATACTATTGTTAATTGAGACCAGTGGGAGGATATCTTAGAAAAATTGCATTTAGACCCGACATGGCCATTACTAGGTTCTGGTTATGTTGTTAGGTTAATTAATGCCTCTGTTGTGTGTATGTAATATGATGACTTGTGTGTACCGATGTCATTGTTATGGTGGACCTGTTAGAGACCCTACATGCTGAGGCTTGATTTATTAAGTACTATATTGTTGTGGTTGAGCGGGTAGGTGTTGAAACAAGTGGATGTTAGGTAGTTGGGATTATTTAGGGTGGATTAGGTAGGTTGGCTATGAGATATATAACATTGATTAGTTGTAATCTTGATTAATCGATTTTGGGGATAGCAAGTACGTGAATAGTATTATTTAATCTTTCTTTCTCGTGGTACTTCGCTTGCAATCGAATGATAATATTTGATGGGGAACTGTGATGGAAAATGTGACGTATACCTGTGTATGGAGGAATATATAAAGAGTCTGCCGATGTCTAATATATTTTGTATTTGATGTACTTTTTTGATATATAATGGTTGTAACAATACTGGTGATTCGTATGTGGATCATCTATTGTGTTGTGGATATCTATCGCCATTTTGAAGCTATTAGTGATTGTTACATCAATAAGTTGTTATATTGGGATTATGGGCTGACAATTTATCACACTTATGATTACTAGTGTTACTATGATTGACTGACAGAACAACAAGAGAAAAGGGGCTAGGCCCTTGCAGTGGAATATAATTACATTACCTATTGCACGCAACTGAGTTAGTATCAGTCAGCCGCAAAGCCACCTAGGGTTAAGTGTAAGGATTGCTTGCATAGGGAAATGGGAAACAAGGTAAGGTATGGTTATATGAAATATGCTACAGTCGAGGACAATTATGGTTGGTTGGGTACCGGATACTATGCCAAAGGCACGTACATTTAGTCTATTGATGTCCTATTGTGTATTTTAGCGGATTGAGTTGATGGGCTAAGGGGTTGATCTTCTGAGGATCCCTTACAGATTGTTATAGTAATTCTCGATTCCATACTGAAGGGTTATTATATTTCTGATTAGCTGGAGTAACCAGAACTATTGTTTAATGTTGAGCATGCTTAGGAGTGTCGTATTCATTGTTTACTATGAGTTCGAGATTATGATCCCTATGTGGGTCGGATGGGAGTCTTCATGTATGTCCTTATTCTTACTTTTGTGGATGAAAGTTATATTAGTAGGGGATGCTGTAATGACCCTCAAGGTCATTTCTGTAGTTCCGTGAATATTTTAGCAGTTTCAGAATTTGCATAGCAACCTCGGGCTAAGTGTGACTTATTGACAAAGATCCTTTGGGTCATTGGTTAAATCATTTGACATCTATGCTGCGTTTCATGGTAAATGAGACATTATGGCCGTAAGTGAATTATCTGGTAAAGTACTAGTAAATAGCTTCGGATTGGAATTCTGTCAATTCCATTAGATCTGGAATGGCCAAATTAGGCTAGGAGGATGTTTGGTGCAATTATATCGAGTTTTGCAAATTTAGCCGCTAGAATTGGTCAATAGTTGACGTCATTGTTAAACATGCCCCAAATAGAAATTTTGACCGCACCATTGGATTCAGAACTTCATTTTTGGTTCAGGAGGACCTTTCGTTCAATCTCAGGACTTCTGGGTATATTTTGGTCCTTTCGATAGACTTCGATATTGGGAAAGTGGACCTATATTGGGATAAAACGACCTCCAATAGAAATTTCAACTACACCATTGAGTTTGGAATGTCACTTCCGATCAGATTTTACATATGAATTGTGTTTTTGGGTCTTCGAATGAGGCTGGAGCATAGAAATAAAGTTTGTGCAGATGCTGGAAAAGTCAAGATGGTGACATGTGGCCAATGAGGATCTGCCATGTGGCAAGTCAGTTAAAAGAGAAAAGCAACGTATATAATTTGGAATTTCCAGAAAGTTGGATAGCAACGTGCATAACTTTAATTGACGATTTCTTCCTCGTTTTGGTCCATTTTAAGTGATTCAAGAGGCTAACTTGTGTAGTTTTCCAAAGAGAACATTGTGAAAGTGTCGTAAATTGATTTAGGAGCACCCTTTGAGGTAAAAATCCTTATTTTTCTGGCTGTGTTTCAAGTATGTTTTCAAAAATTTCGACATGTGATTTCTTATTCATTTTGAATCTGATTTTGGTAAAATTTGGATCTATTCTATATGTTTTTGCGAGGCGCATGTCATGGTACTGTCATAATTAATTGATAGAGCTTTGTTTGGTGTAGAAAGATTAATATAGCTGCTCTTTTTGTTGCATTTCACCGGGGAAAATCTGAACTATGATATCTCAGTCGTTTCTCATCGGAATTAAGTGAATTTGGGTCTAAATAGTACTACTTTTTGAGTCCTACATCGTGGTATGTTTTGATTCTATTAATTTGGCTGTATTTCAAAAGAAATTTGGCCAAGAAGCTGCTGTACATATGTGTAAATTTTGATAAGAAATGTCATTTGTTTTTGGGTTGTTTCTGATTATTCTAGGCCTCGTTTTGAGCTGACTTTTTGGCTAGAGGCTTGGGGTGATGTAAGGATCATTTTATGGGGGTTGGTTTGGTGTTTCTAGCGTGGGCCCCACTTTCTGCGTTTTAGTCGCAATTGACCTATTCTTCGCCGTTTCTCGAGATATTACAGTCAAAACTATCGTGTTTATGTCGTGATTCATATTTTAACAGTTGAGCAGCATTTAGAGGTCGTCGGACAGGGTAAAACTTGTGTGGACTGCTCAGAAGCACGTGGATTCACCTTCCAGGTAGGCTAGGTTTTCCGTACTTCTAGAATGAGCTGAAATACATATATATTAGGAGTTGGTTGTGGTTAAAAGTCCTGAGTAAGATATGTATATATGTCATGAGGCTGATTGTTTTTTATATTTTCTACTATGCATTTTAACATTGTTGTCATGAGTTTTTAACACATGTTTTTCGGGATAGTCGTTGTACTTAGCATATGGGTTAACTATAGTTATTTTGGGATAGTTGTGACTTTTTCTGGACTGTATTCTCTGTGACAACTATAGTTGCTAAAATATGGCACCGTAGAACTACGATAAGGCCTACTAAAGGCTGGATAGGGTCTAATGCCTTATAACAGGTATGTATTCTGGCTTAACTCTATCTGTAGGGATTGTAGCCCAATGCTACTATGATATGCTAGATGTGAGGTTGTTTGTTGATTACACATTATATTGTGGTCTGACTCGGGTATAAATGTGATTCCAATGGGCCGATTTGCTCAAAATACATATGATATAGTCGTATTGTGGACAAGTTTGGTGTAGATATGACTTCTACTTGACATGGTTGTTCTAGATACTTGCGATATACCTATTGATATACCGGGTTTAGGACCCTATTGCTTATTCTCTTACTCTATGTTCTCTCGGGGCCTTAGCCTAGACTTCAGTCGGTGCTGCCCTAGATACACTTTGCATAGAGCCCCACAGATACTTGAGTGATTATCTATCTGCACTCAAAGTACTTATGAGTGATAGGAATGTGGTGTAGTTGGCTTTGGGTGGTATGACCCCACACTAGCCTGTGTGAGATTTATACTTCTGTATACAGCTGTCGATCCTCGTACATTTATTCATCTTACTTGAGGTTGGGATTAGCTAGTGTTATCTGAGGGATGATGAGATACAGATATGTGGACTAGATTGAGTGGTATATTTATGTTATGAATGTCATCACATACATTCACTCTGGGCACGATATGACTTTGGAGTTCCAAATTCGGACAGATTGGTTAAGTGAGTGACTATTTTGGTACCTCAGCCCAGATGACACTCCCCGTCGCTATTCGATTATCGGTGGTCATGTTCGAGTGTTTGAGACCCAAGAGTCGCACTCTGTGGTTCAAGTCAGGTGACCACGACCGAGGTGCAGAGTGGCGGATGCCGATTATGAGGTCCGAGACTATTCCTAGGTTCGAGGCCCAGTTGACTATTTTTGGGTTCGAGGCCCTATTGATTATTCTTGGGTTCGAGGGCCAGTTGATTGTTCTTTGGTCCAGGTTCTGGGTAGGTTTCGATTACTTATATTATTGTGTTGACTATGATTTGACTAGAGATCTAGGACAGGTATCCTGTGGCTTGGGTATTTAGCTTGCCTCTATAGGTGAGATCTAACAGGTGCCACCATGACCGAGACCAGGTCGTGATAAAATAATACAAATAAAAAGGTGTTTTTTGTCTTGATTGGTACCAACATACTTAGAAGTGTGCATGAAAGGAACAAAATGTTAAACTATTTGACATAATAGAGTGGACCAACTTTATTGTGACCCAAATAGATTCTTTTGGTACCTATTAATTATACTTATGCCGCACTTGAAAAATTCTCTTGCTCAACATTATGGATTAAATAAAAAATTCAACTTTATTGTTTCATGTGTATTATGTGATGAGCTTTAGATACAAAGTGCAATGGCATGACTTGTTGACAAAGTATTCGATTATATATCTACCTTAGGAATAATAGTATCATCTCTACGAACCTCCATGACATTGGGTGAATTTTTATTCACAAATGTGCGATTAACATTGACAAAAGAGGAATCATGGCCCCCTTGGACATGTTGATTATCTTTGTCTAGAATAGATGGTCCATCAACATCCTGCATAGAAACATAATAAAAATTTAAAATATATTGATATAATGTTAATAATACAATTTGATACTATATTACATCGAATATATTAACAGATACATGTATATTGAAGATGTGATACCTTACAGTTGCATAATTATGAGATTCATATAACTTCAGTGAAGTATCACACATATATCAATGTATCAATATCATGATACTTCATTAATAATTTCTGATACTATTTCAGTTGACATGCTATGATCTGAAAAGTGATAGTTAAAAGTATATATATCATGTATTATTGCAAGAGAAATAATGATACCTTAGTGATTTCCTCTTTGATGTTTTCTTGTCAATGAACATCAGCATCACCAGTAGAATATGACCCCCTGATAGCTTTCAAAGTCTCATTGGTATTTGAATTTATCAAAGACTCTAGCGCATTTAATCTCCTATCAACCTTGTAAAGTAACACAATGTATAAGTTTTAAAATGACTCAATAACAAAGTGTAGTCATTAGGTATCAAAAAATATGAAAAAACAATAAATATTTACACACATATATTTCTTGATAAATCCCTTTGCTTCTTTTATGTCTTCAATAGGACTGGATTTGGCATGAAAGAATGAAGATTGAGAAGCATCAGTTAGCTTGGCCTGTGGCGATGACTTTTTTGAACTTTGAGAAAAGTCCACTAATTTCTTGGGCTTGGAAGATATAGCTGGAATGGCTTTGGTAATGTGCACTGCTTTCCACTTTTTTGGTGGAGGAGGAGATGATGTAGACTCAAGGCACTTGGAATTTCTCAGCAAATGAACAGGTGGTTTGTAGGTGAAATCCTCAATGTAGGTGAAATCCTCAAATCTAGTCGGCTCTTGAATTTTCACATTACTGGCATCGTCTTGAGGATTGTTGGAGCCCTCGATTGTTGGGTCTACATGCGTTCATCAAAGGTTATCACTATCGCGAACTTCCTGTGCAACACCAAGTCCAAGTTTTGGTTGCGCATCCATAAGAATAGTTGACTGATACAAAAGAAAAATTTTAAAAAGGGGGAAATCGTTCAAACAATTAAGGGCAAAGAAGACAGACTCTTTGATATCCACAAAGTACAAAAAAATTGCTCAAATTTGAATTTGCAATTAATTTTGATGGGTTATTAACTAATCACTGATTGACACTTATTATATGTCAAAGGCTAAAAAATAAGCATAATAATAGTTAGTAAAAACGTGAGCGGCAAAAATTAATTCTAAATATTTGAAGTTAAGAGAGATTTTTTTTAAAAAAATGGGATTTTGTTAATATTTTTATATGGTAGGAAATATTGAAGATTTTGATAAAATAAGTTGTGTAATTTTTTGAAGTAAATATAATAGACATAAGGTATATATGAATTACCTTATAAAGACCATTGATGGAACAATCTTTTATACTTCTTGTTATTCCTTTGGTGGTATGGTAGTTTCCATCATTTTCATCTTTTGTCAAAAGTCTTGAGCCATAATTGGCGTTATTTTCATTTATAACACAATCAGAACTATTCAAAAGATTATCTTCACCTATGACTTTCTTGAGCTTAGACACACCTGAACATGCATAATATAATGAGAAGGTATACAATACATAGGACAAAGTTATAAGTTCAAAAAATTATATTAGAGTTGAGATCTAATTTGGAATGCACCTTAGAATACTACAACTCTGTCATATGCCATTTAGGTTCAAAATATCTATCCTAGGGAAAATAAAAGTTGTTCTTTTGTCATGGATTAGAGGGATAATGAGAAGGGTAATACTATGTAGCCACTAATTTAAAATTTAGAATACACCTCCACTTATCCATCCAAAAAATTTAACACATATATTTAAATGTTAATTGTGAGACTTAAAATTTCTTAAGTACCTGAAAATCACGCATCACTATCGAAAATTATAAAAAATAATCATATAAGTCAATTGTAAGATGTTTAGATTAAATCACTACGTACCATGAATAAATTTTTGTTTTTTATTTATTTGTTATTATCTCCTCCAAAGTGTTTACCCCATCCTTTTCCGTGTTTCATTCATTCTATACTTTATATTTCTAGTTATGTGGCATACTTAGATGACTCCAATTATATTCCTTTTCAGGTGGTGAGAGTCTCTTTGTATGCTGTAAAATAGAAAGTGAACTTTATCAGCTAACTAAAATAACTACAAAAATATCAATATGCTAAAATCATTTTACAACATAGTTTGAAACACCTCATATATGTTAATAATAGAGCAAAACTTTGTGCTCCTTGGAACCCCTTGCTTCACTTGGCAGTAGTTTTGATCTTTCTCATCACTTATGAGAACTTTTGAGCCACAATTGATGTTTTGGTCCTTTCGAATATTAATGGTATTATCTCGATGACTATCACTTGTGATAACATTTTGCTCCAACTCACCTGAATATCATGAAAAACCAAATGACACAGGAAGCGTCAAACATAAATGTTAACTAATACTTAGAATCCACTACACTAAAATTTTAGGATTTTCTCCATCTCCAAATCAAAATAATTAAAAAGAATTAATATATGTTTATTTATCAAATCGTCTTATTAATAATACTTTGAATGTTTAAATTTGATCACTGCCACTGAAATTAACTTAAAATTTAATGAGTTAATTATAATGATAAAGTAAATAACAACTAACATAAGATAATAAGATGTAGAAATAATTATGCACCCTCTTGGTCCTTTACATATTTCTCTCTGTTGTGCTCTTTGGATGTTCGGTTCTTGTTCGCATCATCCTTTTCTTTCTTTTCTAATCCAATAAGATTGAGCGTATCCTATAAAATAGAGAAGGAAATATTTATCAATGAATTGATTAAACTAATAATCCATGCTATAACAAAATTAAATCTTCCTTCCATGATAAAGATTTGAAAGTTCAAGAATAAATCGTATTATTTTTGACAGATCAAAGAAATTCAGAAAAGAATTAGAGGAAGTATTTTCTTAACAGAAACCTGTTCGTTCTCTCCGTGAGGAGCGAGTTTATTTTGATCCTCAACATTCTTTATTGAATCACCAACAAACTTAAGAAACTCAGACTCTTCAAAAATGTTCCTCCTATTCTTTCGAAGAGCATCCTTTTTAACACATATAATTTTCACCTCGTAGTCCTCTTCTGACAAGGATTTTGATTCTTCATCATCAGACTCCTCATTCTCACTAAGAAGAATGGGGCTGCTACAACTTTCTTAGTTTAAATACTTCTTTTTTGACTTGGAAAGTGAGCGCAGCCAAAGAAAATATGCTCGGCATATGTTGTGCTTTTCACCCTCAATAACAACCTGAGGTACTACCCTGAGGTACTACCCTCTGATTCAACTCCTTTTTTCCTTCTTCACTCTCCTTAGGACAGGTCACATCTTCATGTTCTATTTCCTCGTCATCAAAATCACATCTTTTTGACTCCTTTTGACTCAATCTATTCCTCTTCTCAGTCAACTCGAGCATATATTTTAAAGATTGTTGCCTAGTCATCCTCTTCGAAACCGAACCATCCCCTGGATCCATCTGCAATCAAAATTATTTTAATTTTTGTAATTAATTAAAATGCACAAGCAAATATGTATCTTAATGACTAAACCGCTTTTTTATAAATACTAACCTGAACAAAGAATTTTTTCTTCCGGAAAATCAAGAATGAAAAACTGTGAATTCTTGAAATTGTAAAATATGACATGATATTAAGATTAAACCTCCCAATGGTGTCACATGAATTTTAAGAGTGTAAAGGAGTGTTTACTCCAACAAAGGAATCTTTGGAAGAAACCAAAAGAAGATTAAATCTTCCAATGGTGTCACATGCATTTCAAGAGTGAACGGGCATGTTAACTCCAGCAAAGCAATCTTTGGAAAAACACAAAAGAAGATTAAATCCTCCTACAATGTCACATGAGTCAGTGTCCAACAGTGTCACAAGAGTGAACAGGCATGTTAACTCTAGCAAAGGAATCTTTGGAAAAACAAACAAAAGAAAAAAGCATTTCTTTTGTTCGTCTTTGTTTTAATTACTGTACAATTTTTTCCAAATTGTAGGACGCATTTTATTTTCAATTCATATTTAATTATAACTTTATTTAGGACTAGGAATAAAATACCAAAAAAATCAAATTATCGAACCGAAATAAAATTTTTCAATAATTTGGTATTTGGTAATTTGGTTATTTACTCTTTGGTACCCAATGTTCAATATGATATCTAGAAACGCATGTCTTTTAGTTATATCAATTTACTTTTTCTGGATGACTTCTTACGTGATTTTCTACTATATCATGCCTCTACAAAGAAAAATAGATATAATTGGAGCGATAATATTAACTTTGTAATACAATTGCCTATAATTTTAATATGGCATTATTGAGTACCATACCTAACTAACATTCGATTAATTAAATTACCGAATCAAAATCTAAAAAATTAATATATGACATCTTCTTTTAACTACTAATTACTGAATTTGAAATTTAAAAATCTTGAGCTGAATAACGGATGTCCACCCTTAGCTT
>JAABOM020060671.1:0-11682 GCA_011800125.2 Solanum clarkiae
TTAAAATGAACAAGAAACTCAAATTTTTCCCATTTAACCCTTAACAACTCTTTCATCTGTCAAACTCCAACTTATCATCATACTTTCCCAAGTTGAACTTATTAAGAATGTATGGGTCCTAACAGAAACATCATGTTGATTTCCTCCCTTTAGTTACTAGGAACTAAACCAACAGAAATAATGGTGCTAGGATGAAACATATCTGACATAATTTGAAGAATCTCAAAGAGAAATTCAAGAAGTTAAATAATCATAAATTCAAATATTAATCAGAAGGTAATAACTTGTAGAACTGAGATAAAGATGATTCAGACTGAGATAAGAACTAACCATTTTGATAATCTTATCATGAAGGAGAAAGAGGTGTTAACTATTATGGAAAAAATGGTGTATGATAGAAGAGAGTGTGATGAAGCAGAAAGCTAGAGTGAATTGAATCTCATTGGGTGATGCCAATACAAGATATTTCTCTGTAGCTATGAAAGAGAAAAAAACAAAGAAAAATATATTAAATCTCACCTCTCTTGATGGAAATAAGTTGAAAAAGACTGAGGATATTAAGCTTGAAATTGTGCAATTTTATAAAAGTCTGATGGGTACTGCTACTGAATATCTTCTAGCAGTAAATAACATGATTATGGAACTTGGCCCTGTCCTCAGTCGAATGCTAATAAAATCAAATTAGTCGAATTACTAGAAACAAGGATGAATGGACACAAATCTATCAAAAATCAAGCAATAAACTATGCCATGTTGGGAGATGCTCCGCAATTATCAATATGCCACTAATGGAAGAGTCTAGATTATCTGAAAAACAGTTGGTAGCAAGTCAAAATAAATTTAGATAATACAAAACTAATTCATTTCCATATCTAAGAAATAATAAAATAACTCAAAATATTTGATCACAGTTATATATGGGCATTCCCTAAAAAGGTATACATTATTCCTTCTCTAACAAAAATATAGTGCTTACATAATATATTGTAGACTAGATAGATGCTTTGGGAACTTTGAATGGATGATGCAATCAAGTTATACACTGTCGGCTATGATGTGTCACATATCCCAAACTATTCTCCAATGGTGTTAACAATACATAGTAGCAATTAGAAAAGTAAAGTTCCTTTCAAAATTTTCAATGTTTAGGCCGATATATATTCTTTATAGATATTATACAAGAGAGCTAAAAAGTAAATAAAGCTATAAACCAAATGAAGAATATACCATAGAATCTGAAAATTCTTAAGAGGCCCATAAAATAGTTGAACATAATTGATTTTCTTAGTATTGCATTGAAGATTGAGAAAGCATGAGTTGAATTGAATGTTGTTTATCAAGGCTAGAATATATAAAAATACATCACCTATTATTTTGTCTTTGTTGGGATTTGAACCTAAGACCTCATGGTGCTCAACTAAGGTGAACCCTTGCGTTCTTTTACAATATTGTAATAGTAGTTCAACACACAAATAGTATAAATTGTCAGACATTTAAAAAAGTAAGTAATTTAAGAACTTACTATAGGCTGGAAAGTCATTTATGGTCTACAAAACAACGACATACATCTTGAAATTTTTCCCGGTTGATGCATCAAATTCTCTACCTCATTACTCCATAACTCTTTCAGCTCATCGATGAAATGACGTAAATAAAAATTAATATCGTTTCCTGGTGCTTGAGGACGAGGAATAAGTAATGAAATTATCATAAATGGGTCCTTAAAACATTTTCATGGAGGAATATTATAAGGAGCGAGAATGAAATTCCACATACTATTTGATGCTCTCATGTTACCAAATGGGTTAAAACTATATGTTGTAAGACCAAGTCCAATATTACGAGGTTCTTGTGCAAACCACTGGTGATTTGTCAAACTCTTTCCACGCTTCAGAATCTGCTGAATGCCTTAACAGATTTACTCATCAAGATATTTTTCTTTATACCACCTCATGTCTACCCTTGTTTTACTAAACATAAATAATCTTTGAAGTCTCGACTTCAACGAAAAATATCGCAAGACTTTATGAGGAATTTGTTTGTTCGTTTCATTATTATTTTTTCACCTCAAATAGCACAATCTTGACAATCTTTTCTATCTTTGTATTCATCCCAGTATAACACACAATCATTTTTGCAAGCATGAATGGAAATGTATCCTAATTCCAAACTTTGCAACATATTTATGGAATCATAATATGACTTAAAGTGTCTCACCAGTAGGAAATGCCTCTTTTTTAGTAACTTTAGCAACATATCAAATGATATATTACTCCATCGATTGTACACTTTCATCGAAATGGTGCCACCATCGGGAACTTTTTAAAATCACAAGTAAAAATGATCATAATATGTTTTGTGCTTCACCGGACAGTCTATGTCACGACCCAAAATGGATCGCAACTAAAGAAAGATAAATAAAGCAAAAACAAACTCAAAATATGTAAGAATACTCCAAAAAGTTAGAGGCATGAGTACAAGAACATCTAAAATAGTACCGAAGAGTAAATACAATGGTCACAAAAGAAAATACAATGTTATCATATAATATCTGATGCAAAGTCTAAAGGAAAGCAATAAAGAGAGTCCCAAAGATCCATGACGACTCGAAGTCTGAGCCTCACCAGTAAGATCTGGATGGAAGCAGAATAGCTCAACTAGAGTGATCAACTACCCTGTATAGGTCCCTATACTCGATCTGCAGGGAGGAAACAAAGTACCAGTAAGTACACCAAAATATACCTAGCATGTTCAACCGTCTGAATAAGAGAAATCAAACAAATATGTAATAACGAAGAATCCTATCACCTGCATCAAAATGCTAAGTACACAATATAATAGAATCATTACTAATGGCAATTATAAATGGTAAACCGATCTACTAATGCAATGCAATATAATGCATAAATGAAATGGCATCGCAGGCCATATATAAGGTGAAATCATGACAGTCGCAGGACTGATGTACACATCTATCGAGACAAAGTTACAGGATAGAACCTGGGGACATAGTAGGCCATGTACTAAAATATATATAATAAGGTGTCGCATGCCATAATCAAAAGTATCTCGAGGCATCGCAAATCATAACCACAATCTCAATATGCATCATAATATCTCAAATGACGTATATGCATCTAATCATATATCAAATGTGTACATACTAATGAAATCAGTCATATATAACATGAGTACATATCAATGCAATCCAATCAGAAATAAGATCCAAGCATACCAATGCACCCAGTCTGGTATAAGATATGTGCATAACAATGTAACAAAGTAGCTTAAGATCTGTGCATACCAGTGCATCTAATCAACATAAGATAGGTGCATACTAATGCAACAATGGAGTATTAACATTATACAGCTATACCATGTCTCATCTCATCATCACTCACAATTAACCATGTGTCATTGAAATAAGCTCTGCAAGTACCCCAAATGTGCTCACAACTCTTAACTCTTACACTGATCATGCTCATCATCAATTAGTCACAACATTAAAAAAAACTATTTCAAGTCTCACATTATCATAATGACAATCACAATTATCTCAAAACAAAAGATTTCATCTTAACTAGTTACTTGGATCGCTATTCACTCAATATTCAACATAACCAACCTCCTATTCCCATCAAATTCAATCATATCATGATATCGGATCACATTTCAATCTACATCTCATAATTATCACAATAAGATGCTCAATAATTCAAATTCAATCCCAAAAGGTTAGACGAGCCTACCTCGATGCCAAAACTGCACTCGGACCAACTTTCACTCAACTCAGGCCTTAAAATGATTCATGGATCGATCGACCACTATCAAAAATGGATACGACACATCAAGAGGTGTATTTTGATACCCATATTGACATATTTTAGGCTTAGGGAAAAATGGTCAAAATTAGAGCTAAAATTCAGAAGTCTTAAATCTAAAACTTGACATCAAAATTGATTCTATACGAAAAATAAAGTTTGTGGGTTAACATTCCACTAAATTCGAGTTCAAATCGATGGAGAAATCCTCATTTAAAGTTTCAAGATTATAAACCCAAAATTTCCAATTTTGCACATACAAAATCATGAAATTCTAGCCAAAACCAAGATAAAAATCATGAAAATTAATCAAAATGATGTTAGAAACACTTCTCCAAAAGATTTATCCAAACTTTCTATTAAAAAATCATCTCCGGTAGCTTGAAATATTGAAAATGAAGTAAAAAAGAGTGTTTTACGTCTTTAAAAATGACTCAGCAAAAATGTACTCCCCGAAGGCGGACCATTATCTGTGATCACAGAGAAAAAAATGCATATACCTCGACAAAGGCAGAGAACAAAAATGGGTTACAATAGATACCTACGCACAATCCACTGTCAAAACTCAAAACAAACTCCTAGAACTCATTCAAACTTAGAATTTCACAAATTTTATGTGTATCCATGCCATAAATAGTTTAAAACCAGTTTACCAAGGCAACAGATTTACCAAGGCAAGTCAATAAAACTAGTTTAAGACTCGAAGTGTAACAACTACCCTTGGAAACTCCAAAAAATATGACAAGACTATTTTTAGCTTTAGTTTTACCATTTGGAACTGTTGGAACTATCAAAATTTTGATCCGAACTTTCAAACTCCAACTGTTGACCAAAGTCAAACTTTGGTTCCGAAAATGATAAAATTTACAACTTTGGGCCTTCTCATTTTAACTCTGCATTCATTTCTGCAACTTTTTATAATTCAGTTTTGACCTTTCGTAGCTAATGGAATTGACGAATCCCTGATCCAACCTCCAAAACTCAGAATGAAATAAAAACTCACTTTTTCAATAACTTAAGATTTCAAGAAGATCAAAAATCGTATTTTCAACTTTTAGAACTCAGGATTTTAGTTCCAACTATTCAAATAGTTCTAAGTAGGCCAAAACAACTTATGAAAGGATAAAATAGTAATTTTCATAGATAAAACCAAAAATGACCAACCAGGTCATTACAGTCTATTACCTCTACCTCGTTTGTTATACTCATCAGTGATGGGTATTTATTTGTATCTCTAGAAGTACTAGTCTTACCTTGCTATCCCGCCATAACATTAGTACTATCTTGGTCTAATATAGGACTTGGGCCATTTAAAATTTATTTGTCTCTAGTTTCTTCTTCAAACTGTTTTGGACCTGCCTTTGCTTGCCACCCTTGATGCACAAGTCTCCTTCTTCTTCTATTTCTTTTTTTTCCTCCTTGGAATCTCACTAAACTCTGCCTCTAGTTCCTTATCTTGATGGTGGTCTCTGCACTCCTCTGACTTTTGACCAAATCTAAGACAATGTCCACAAAACTTTGGCTTTTGGTCATAATCAATTGGTTGATAGAAAGTGTCCGATGGTGTCACCATTTCAATGGATTCAATTAGAGGTTGAGATATATCTATCTCTACACACATAAGCATAAGAAATGTGCTTCATTCTAGCTGTGAATTGGTTTGTGTAGTGCATTGGTCATCCAATGCCACTAGTAATCTTATTCAATGTATCGCATGACCATTATCCAATCGGTAAACTTGGCAAAGTGATCCATAGAGGAATAGAGGCAATTTGATTTGAATCAAATTAAAAATCAATCTCCCATATTTGGACCACAAAGGGCTTGTTATGAAAAGTATATAGGCTATTGAGCAGGACCCTATCGTGATCCTCCACTGAGTTGAATCTGAAAATAAAATATCCAGAATCATATGCTAGAATCTGGGTTTTATCTCACATCTCTAGCTATATTTAACATAATTTTCCCTTGATTTCAAGTAAGGTGTATCTCCAATAATATACCCAATCAGTTAGTTTTGCCAATAGTCCATCTGATCCTTCAGATCTTCCACACTGATAGTAACATAAATTTTACCCTATTTTGAAGATAAAGGTATTTAGGAGAGTGATTTACCCTACCCCATCTTTTTGTTTCTCAAAAACTTCCTTCTTCATTACTGGAGGGTTTTTTTTGTAGTGATTTCTGAGAATTGTAACCTCCTGTTAGGACATGAAGTTCCAAAAGTCTTGAAATGCATAGAAGTCTGTGAATCTTCCTCCAAGATACTATCCTCAACCACTTTTGGGACACATCGAAATTTGTGAGGGAGGAAACTACAAAAAGTAAGGGATGGTAGTGTGTATTTAACATCATCTTAGGGTGATGCCATCTTCCGTGGTGAGTAGATTGTCTTTTCGTGGAAGTCATTTGTGTTTGCAAAAGGAACACGATAACAACCTTGCTAAAATATAAATTTAAATATTCTTCTTAACACCTTAGCTTATAGAAGTTTTTGAAAAGTTTTTGTACCTTCGAAATTTGGACATTTCCTAAATAAATGTATCTTTTATATGTTAGTTCTTTAATCGTCTATTAATGCTTCAATAGTTCAAATAATATTAGAATGAGAAGTAGTGAACTCTTATATTTTATGAATATTCTAATATTAAATATTGCATTTTGGTAGGACTTTGCAAATCAATGGCATCGGGAGGATGTGTCTTTAAGCAAACTCCACTTACGGGGAAAACTATTCAAGATACTCAACTGTTGGATGAATCTAATAACCTTACTCCTTCTGTTAATACAGGCAATATGTTAATTATATTTATTAAGATTAAATTATTTAGTTATTTTTCGAGTAAACCTTTTTCTAAATGGATAGGTATTGTGATCTACACTATTTGAAATCTAACGAAATTTATGTAGTATGTGAAACTTATAATCAACGGATATAATATGAATGATTAAAAAATATACTATTAGTTCTTATATATTCTCTTTGTTTTGTCAAATATTTTGATCTAAAAATTTCAGTTGTCTTAGTCTTCGCATGTACCATACTGTCATATATGAAATCTTTTTTAAATTTTTTGTGGTACTTTGAACTAACTTTTTTTAATCCGATTATTCCTCTAGAATCAGGAATGGTCGTGGCAATACTAGAGGAAAACGCCTTGACAAAATGAAGAAGACTATGGGAACCAAGACGAATGTTACGCCCTAAGAGGGTACCTTTGGTGTGGTTGGCACTCAGAGACTATCCTAGCCCCCAAGCAAACTATTCGGTCTCCCCAAGCAAACTATTCAGTCTCATCACATTCGTTCAATTACATTCTAATAGTGGAAAATATCAGTGGAGAAGAATACTCAAAGAGAAGGAATGACAATCGATAATAACATCCTATCATATATGAACCCTCTAAAACATCTGAATAATGGTGCCAATGACAGACCCATGACTACCTCTAAATAGAATAAAATACGTCTAAAATTCAAAGTTAGAACAAAAATATGATATCCTTCGAAAGTAAGGGTGGACTCACTAATCAACTGAAAGCAAATAGGTCCTCAACGGGGTGTCAGTTGATGACCGCTAGTACTTGCCTCTGTATCATGAAAAGATGTAGAACCAAATGGACATCAGTATGTGAAATGTACGAGCATGTAAAATGGCCAAAAAGAAACATGTAATCGAAGAATAATATCAACTCGAATAGCTCATCTCAAGAAGTAGGAAACTCAATCATCATGTCAAAAGTCTAAAGTAAGAATGCAATTTAGCAATGACTACTCATCCATTATCTATGTATAATCCACTCAGAGTACTATCAATGACTAATTAGGAATTTCTCTAACTGACAATCATCACCTATGAGCCGGTGATGATACAATGAAGCAATGTTATTGTCACATCCATCTAATACCCTGCTAGGGGTATAAGACATCCTATCAATGGATCCAAAATAAGTAACATCAAGTCCTCATTTTGGGACAAAAAATATCTGATTTTATGGTTCAAGCCTTTCCTACACCTGGGTACATAGTTATTGAGTTCGAGTTGGACTTACTCTCACTCAACTCGGTGCTTAATACTCCTCCCAAGACTCACTATGCTCATAAGACATCAACCCTATAGTTAAATCATTCATCTAGTCTCATTGGATATTCATCAACTCAACTCATCACATCAACTATCAACTCTTGGTTACATCGTTTTAAGGTTCAGTACTTAACTCATAAGAACTCAATCATGCATTGTTGTAACTCATGGAATTTAGGAGAACAAATTGAGAATTAGCGCATTTAGGGATACTATATACTTTTTAGGCTCAAATTATGCTCATGCATGCTCATGTAAATAAAATATGTGAAAATAATAATAAATTATGATAATTCATGTAGTATTGCAAAATAGTCTAATTCGAACATTCAATTCATAAAAACGGTAATTCATGCAAGATTATGCAGTAACACATTAGATTTTAAAAAGAACCTTCAAGAAACATCTATAGGAGACTTAATTTACTCACATCACCATCAATCCAGGTTAGGGGGCACATGGAAGTATGTAATCCATGTTTTGGTTAGCCTTACATACTTGGAAGTTTTCAACCTTAAAGTATCTTTGAAGAATTCACTAGTTTTCCTTCAAACCCTAGCCCTTTTCTCTGTTGAAATCTTGCTTCTACATTTGAGAGAGTATTTTAGCATAAAAAGATTAATCTGACTTGTTTAGGGCTTTATTTAGGTGTAAAAACGTTAATCCTATGCTTAGAAAGGGCGAAAAAAGACCAAAATTCCCTTTCTTAAAAATCTATCAAAAGCCATCTATGGGCCTATTTACGGCCCGTAAGGACCCTTCCGTAAACGTTTTCCCAATTTTAGAGTTTCTAGTTCATTTTACGAGCCCATTTGACGACCCGTAGAAGGTTCTACAACCCGTAGATTGGTTCGTAAAGCTCGGGGCCAAAAATTGAAGTTTCAGGACTTTTTCTCACAAGTTAGAAAATGAGCAGTAATTCATTTGATTCCGTAAAGGGGTTTCATAGAACAACTCTGCACTTGACAATCTTCGATAAAACGGCCATAACATTTGACTCCGAACTCCAAATAAGGTAATACCAGTTGCATTGGAAAGCTAACACAAAGGACTTTCATTTGACAAGTGATGGGGCACCTAATATTTGTGTGTTGAGAGTTATGATCATTTAAAGTTCACCCTTGCACAGTCCAACACTAAAAACTCAATTTATAGGAAAGTTTTGAACTCGACTAAGTACTAGAGATCTCTTATGACCCTAATACACTTCCCACGTATATGAATGAGGATTGAAATATTGGTACATGTGAGGATGGAGTTGCGGGGTATCACAATATCTTCCCTTTGGGATCATTCATCCTTGAATGATGAGTAACTAGGAGACCTATCAGGAAAGAACTCAAATACTCAAATATTCATACTTCAGAAATCAACCTCAACTGTGATTTAGAATTAAAAGGCTACCTCTAACGTCATCATTACGCACGAATACAATTAAAGACATACATACTCAAATACTCACAGACTCAAGAAGAACATCAACTTTGGAATAATAACTTAACTCAACAATGGAAAAGTAGCTCAGAGGGTAGAAATGAATTGTTACCATCAATTTCAACATTAGAAGGAACAAATAGGTGAAGGTATCTAGACTTCATATCCACTTCAACCTCCTATGTATCCTCACAACAGATTGACTTCTCCACAACACCTTTCTAGATGTAACCTCTTTGGTTCTCAACTTGTGAACCTGACAATCGAGAATTCGGACTGGGACATCTTTATAGCTCAAAGTATCCTTCACTCCAATGCTTTCAATAGGCACAACCAACGACGAATCTCCCAAACACTTCTTAAGCATAGAAATATGGAAAACCGGATGAATGGCTGCCAGCTCTTGTGGTAGCTCTAACTCATAAGTATGTTTCCCACTATCTTCATAATTTGGTAGGGACCAATATATCAAGGACTCAACTTCCCCTTTTTCTCAAATCTCATTATACCCTTCATGGGTGACACCTTCAGATACACCCAATCGTTGACCTCAAACTGCAAGTCTTTTCTTCTAACATTAGTGTAGGACTTCTGACGATTCTATGCAGTTTTAAATCCCTCTTGCATGATCTTTACTTTCTCCATAGCTTGGTGAACTAAGTCGGTCCCAATCAATCCTGCTTCACCCTACCTCGATCCATCTAATTGGTGATCTATATCTCCTCCAATAAAGGTGTAACACCCCACACCTTACCATGCTAATACTATACAAATGAAATATGACATGATTTGGTTAAACTAGTGCAAGTTTTCAAAAGTGTTTGAATCTCACGTTAATGGGCTATATGTGCGTCTAGCGCTTAAGAGGGTCGAGTGTATACATGTTTTGTGTCGAAGTGAGGGGATTATGGACTTAAAATGAAGTGACAGAATTGAGGTGCTTGTATGACTTAGGAAGCAAGTAGGTGAGTCAGCTACTTGCTTAGCTTAAATTGCTAATTAAACGGAGATGAGACCCAGCGTCGAAATTATCCAAGTTCGATTTTGAATAAAATCCGTGTTAAGGGTGTAACTTTCGCCCATGCTTTAGCATCCTAAATAGACTATATTATCGGCCCAAGAAGGATATAAAGAGAGCCCAAGACCATCACAATATTCTTAGCAAGTTAGACCCAACTAATTAAGAAGAGGAAATCTGAAAAATAGGCAGCAAAGGCCCATGTATTTGGAGCTCCAAAAGGCCCAAGTGAAATGAGGAAGGAGCTGCATCACCTACTTGGTGATGTAAGGCTTAAGTAGCCTTAGTAATTCGGCCAAGTATCAATTTAAAAAGGGCCTAAAGTACTCCCACAAGTCACTATTATCTTGAACACAAAGAAAAAAAATCAGCTTTGTCTCCAACTTTTCTCTCAACGTGTATTCACTTGCAAAGCAGCAAAAAGAGAACTTCTAGGGTTCTTATACAAGCCCTACAACTTGACGTAAGTGTTAAGAAAGTTTTTACATGTGTTTATTATGGTTTTATTATGAAAAACAAGAGATAGAAGCTAGTTACAGTTGCTGAAATTATTGGACAGATTCTGTACAAAAAGTTGCTGCACCTTTTCCTTTTGTTTTTGTGATTTATCTATGGTTTGTGAGTTTTATTATGAAGATAAATTGGTTTTCTTAGCATGGTTTGAGTTACAAACACCACACTAAAGTTGCTTCCCTGTTTTTGGTTTCATTTAACGCACACGTTTTACCGAGTTATCTTAAGCGTTATGTTGATTGGAATTTGCGGGCTGTTGTATGTAGATCTATTAGTTCACATCCTTCATGACTTCTTAAGTGATGTTATAGTACTACTTGAGGTCTATTTATATGTGTAAATGTTTCTGGAACAGTTTGGTTAAATTTGGAATAAGTTTGGAGTTGTCGATGTCGAAAGGTAGCGAAAAAAGGTAACGTTATGTTGTCCGTTTTTAGATTGCATGGAATTGTGATGTGTTGTGCTTTGTGGGCTGTTGTAAGGATATTATAGACTTAAAATAGGCTGTACATGATATGTACATATTAATGCATATGAGAAAATACGATTTAAGAGTGGAAAGGTTAAAGGAATATGCCCGGGTTATGAAAACCCGATTGCTGCCTGTGTATTGTTTTCTTATGTAATTGGATTACCAAGGTGTATCCATTGGCTTTTAATGCTAGTTTTATGCCTTACTATGTTGTAGATAAGTACTTGGAGGAAGTAAAGGTTATCTTGAGATAGTAACAAGGCCCGACGGTGAGGTATGTAAGGTTATTTGATTTTGTATCATTTGGCATGAAACATAGATCCTTCCTTGGCACATAAAG
>JAABOM020060672.1:0-11681 GCA_011800125.2 Solanum clarkiae
TTGTCTATTTCCTCTTTAATATTGATCCAGTTATTATTTCTAATTGGCTAATAGAACCCATTGGTGACGACCTTTATGTAACAGTTGTAAAGAGTTTATCAATGTCGTCGTGGTTGTATCAATTCGTTAGACAGGAGGTACTTAACTCTTACAAACAGGGCCAACCTTTTTGTGACACTCTCTTTCGTAGTTTCTTCATAGTCGAAATGTCTCTATCTGATTTCACCCCTACAAAAGAATTTTCTGTATGACTGTATCAGTAAATATCTTCTGCCAAATAGTTTTAGTAACCTTACAACATATTGGAATGGAAGGTTGAACTATGTTGCATAAATATCATATTTAAATAGTGTTACGTTGTGAATATCTACATAGGTTTAACTCGTGGAATTTCTAATAGTATTGTCTTCTTTGTATATCATAACTAAAGAATATTTGTCGTTTTATTATACTTTTGATGAATAGGTGAATGTAAGAGGCCGTAGAACTAGGGAAGTAGAGCCAAATCTATATTATTGCCTTGGGAATCTTTGGGAAGCTTTTAGCAAGTGGAGTGTCTATGGTGTGGGCATACCAATATTGTTGAATGAAAAAGATTCAATTATAAAATATTATGTACCTTTCTTATCCGGCATCCAATTGTATGTAGATCCATCAAAACTGTCTTCACACGTTAGGTAAGCCAACTTTTAATGCATTTTTTCTTTATTTGTTCTTTAGTCTTCTCTTGATGCGTATTTTGTTTGCCAAATATCATCTAAATTGGTGTCCACTTCAGATATCCTTTTAAAATTTTCGATTGCTTAGTTTAGTTTGAGTAGATTAAATTAAAGAAGAAAAGAGGTTGTGTTTGAGTGGATTACAACATAGAATCCTGAGCTTTAACTTGGAATAGATTAAGTTAGTAGTTTCATTTGGCTAATTTATTTTTATCACATAAAATCTGATTTTATAAGTAATAGGGAAAATTCACATTCAATCTCCTATTTAAATGGAACCTCATGGGTGTACCAAAGAAGACATTAAAAATAGGACGCCACTCAGATGTTCAAAGTCAAGCTTTCTCTTAAAAATTCTCTTATTTTCTCTCCTCCCTACTATCAACAGTGTGCTAATGGAGCAACATCAAGAGCCCAATGTCTTTTCTTTTGTTCTCTCAAGGCTCGATAATGTTTTATTCATATATACGTATACTCTTGCTTTAATTTGTCACGACAAAGTTTTCCTTTGTCATCTTCTAACAGATTATGGGAATGTTTCTCTGAAATTGCACCAATGACTAAACCATTGAGTCATGAAGCAACCTGTAAATCCATCATGAAAGTGAATGATGACTATCTTTGTCATCAATTTTTTTTTCTCTTTAGAAAAATAATATCTCATCAATTGTTTCCTTTTTATGATATGAGATATGACCAATTCATAATCATGTAAAGAAATAGGGTAAACCTTGTTTGTTATTTTGCAAGTATGATTGCCTTGTGTAGTCAAAGCTTGCAAATGTATGTATATAACGAGTGAGATTATGTTGATTGCTCCAACTTTATTGTCATCCAATTTATGGCCTTAAGTCATATTCATATGTGAATAAGAGGACTAGACTCTTTGGGTTAGTGGCCAAGCTATTTTGGATAGAGCTATCAAGTCGATAGTGATAACATATGCAGGCTGTTTTTTCTTTTCTATTGAATTTCAAATATCAAAGCTTAGACATATCTGAGAGTTGAATTTATTCTTTCATTTACAGTAACTATCCAGCTTGAGTATTAATTAATGGTGTATGCATATGTGGTTTTTCTGTCGAAAGATGTTGACATTCACCAAATGTTTGTAGAAATGTCTTAGGTAGAAAAAATTATACGTCGTTTATACTGTAAAGTAAATAATTAAATTTGCATAATTCTTTTAAATGACTTGAATATTTAAAATTGTACCATAAACTTGGTGTTATCTCATTCCCATATTGGTGAATCTTACCACTTTTCATGTTAACAATACCATGTGTTGATCTCTTTGCTAATCCTCATATCTTTTATTTCATTTGCTCATGTTTTAATTTCTTTACTTGTCTTAAAGATTCAATTTTCACAACCTTTGCTTAAATAACTAAATTCATTGTCTTAATGATGAACTCTCTATGTTTTACACCTCTAGCTTCCTTAAACTTTAGTTCTGTGTGTTCTTCTACTGGCATCAAGGTTTTTGATAGGTTAGTGAAGAAGGGTGTTGTCTCTTGGAACTCAATGCTTACAGCTTATGCTCAGCATAGACTTGGAAAAGAAATTGTAGATTGCTTTCAGGAAATGCATAGGAAGGCCCTGAACCTAATGAAGTGACTTTTCTTTGTGCATCCATCATGGTCTCCCTCTGCAAAGGGTAAGGGGCTCAACAGATTTGGTTTTGTTTGAACTTTGTATCTCAGATGTTGTTTCGGATTTTGTTTGAACTTTGTATCTTGGAAGTTGTTTCAGGCTTTGTTTGGCATTGTATCTTTAAAACTGTCTCTGTTTATAAAGTAAATTTAACTTCCACACAATAATCTAATGTCATGAATGTTAATGCTGTCAAACTGTCAGATATGCATCACCAAACCCATAATAGTAGATCCTTAATGGAAGAGGACTAATCTATTTGATTTTGGTTCTGGTTTTATTAATCCCCCCCCCCCCCATGAAAGTCCTTGATCCTGGTCTGATGTGATGCAAGTAATAAGTTTTGTTAACTATGCCTCTGAAATTGAAGATCAGATTTTGATATTGACATGAATATATGAAGAATATATTTGATGGCTAAATTATGTTCAATAATTTGATCATTTATATTGTGTAATTTTAGATTTTTATTAAAGCTAAACATTGGGCCCGTGCTAAGCACGGACATACTTATCTAGTAGAAAGAGAAATATATATATATTTCTATTATCTATTATATATAAAACGACCCAAAAAGTACTCAAAAATGTGCCTCAGAATGCACAAAATTTTAAATTCCATATATCTAAAAATTCGTTTGTTATTTCGAAAAGTCGGCTTTGAATTCTTGTTCAGGGGGTCCAAATTAAGGGGAAAAAAGTCCAACCCCGATTTATGGGCCAAGATGTAGCAATTACGAAATTTCAAGAATCAATTTCTAGAGGGGTTTTCGCAGCCCCCTCGCGATGCGCCCCTGTGTATTTTTGACTCTGTTTTTCAGCTTCGGTCCAAGACTTTAAGGCTTGGGCCTAAAAGCTCCCATACGTATTTTCACCTATATTTAGTCATATTTCACCCTAAATATTTTTCAATACTCACTCAAACACTTAGTCACATTTTCACTCCCCAAACTCAAGTACCAAACCCTTTCCTCAGGCTAAGGCTTTCTTTCAAGGTTCTTCTCCAAGCTTCAAGTCTCCATCTCTAATCATCACCAAATTCATCTTCAAGCTAAGATATGTGGTGTTGGACCATTGGATCCTTCTATCCATGGTGTCTAAGCCTCATTTTTACTAATATTACATGATTTAAAGTTGATTTTACATGTTGATCTTGTATATTGAGAAATTTACTGCACAATGATTTTTGTTCATGAAAGTATGGTTGTTTTAGCATGTTTTGATCTCTAAATCTTAGACCTAATGTTGGATTTGATGAGGGATTTTGATGTGAATATCTTTGGGGGTGTTGTAAGGTGTTTATTGATGGTTTTGCAATAGATGTTCTTGCATGATTTCATCTCTAAATTGCATAGTCTTTTACCTTCATTACACACCCCCAAGGTGTTCGATAAAATGTCCAATTATGGTTTCTTGAGGAAATGAAGGTCCACAGCTTGAGATATGATATGAATTATGTTATGATGATGAAAGGAGCTTATGTATATAATTATCCCTATATAAAGTGTTGCACCAGAGCATATGACAAATCCTATATAAAGTGATATATTAAACCATGCCTAATTCGGGGGGATAAGCGCCCGGGTAACCTATCGAGGGGTTTGTACCTTTGTAACTGAGGTGGGGGTTAGTACTCAACAACCATGTGAGGGGTTCATACCTCGCCACCCGGATGATAGGTGTGAATTTCATTAACCATGTGAGGGGTGCGTACCTCACCACTTAGGGTGATGGGGTGTGACCATCACCATCTGAGCCCAACACAAGGTTGGATATCTTGCTTGGTCTCATATTCACATATGATATCCTATATGAGCATGAGTTACTTAAGATGTTTTACTTATGCATTGATCATATATTTCATATCGTTATGTTATGCCTATTGCCTATCGTTGTGCATTTTCGATTATGATACTTATCTCTTATTGCATTGCATCCCACATACTTAGTACATTCAAACGTATTAACACATACTCTTGCCTACATGATATCGCCATGTAGGAACCGGTGCCCAAGTTGATCATCCTCCTCCACGCGGCTAGATCGATTCTACTCAAAGCTAGTTGGTGAGTCATTCACTTTGGGTTCCTTAGTCTATGTTGCTATTATCCATGTATTGAGACACTTTCTTATGTTCTATTTGACTATGAGGTTGAGCCCGGTTACATTGTCTTGGCCATCACTCTATCTATGTATTTAGAGGTGTTTGTTGGACAAGTTATATATCTATGGTACGAGCTTTGACAACTTGTCTCTTGATGATGTTGATTTGCAAGCTAACTATATGCCCTTTTGCCCCTTAATATCATTTTATGTCTTTTGCATGCTTCTACGACCAATGATATATAATGATAAGTTGAGAGGCTTAATAGGGGTTCCTTCGGGTTCCTCATTCGCCGTGTCACATCTAGGCCCTAGGTTTGGGTCGTGACAAACTTGCTATCAGAGCCCTAGGTTGTTAATGGTCCTCGGCATCCAACACACCACGTCGGTTAGAGTCCTGTTCATGGTTGTGAAGTGCGCCATGACTATGAATAGGAGGCTATGAGGCGTTTTAGGAAATGTTTCTCTTCTTCATGTTCTAAGTCATGCTATAGAGTTGTAGTGAGTTTTTTCCCCCTAACGATTGTTCTTTGCTATGCTAGATCATGCCTATCACTCAAAGAAGAAGCGCTCGAACTCTCGAGGAGCAACCTACCAATGGTGAACTCCGGGATGCTCTTATTATGGTTACCCAAGTGGTGGCCAACCAAGTCCAACAAGGGGCCCAAGCCCCTCATGCTATTACCCCGGGAGCTAGGGTAAGAGACTTTATGAGGATGAATCCTCTGGTTTTCCATGAGTCAAAGGTGAATGAAGATCTACAAAAGCTCATTGATGAGGTCTACAAAATCTTGAATATCATAGGTGTTGGGCCGAATGAAAAGGCGAAGTTGGCGGCGTACCAACTCAAGGGGGTAGCATAAATTTGGTACGACCAATAGAGGGGTGAGAAGGGTAATGGCTATGTGGTGCTTTGGGAGGAATTCAAATTGGCCTTCCTTAATCGGTTCTTCCCTCTTGAGCTTAGGGAAGCTAAGTTGGTTGAGTTTATGAATTTGAAGTAAGGTTCTATGAGTGTGAGGGAGTATACCCTCAAGTTCAATCAACTTTCAAAGTACGCTCCTCACTTGGTGGAGGATCCTAGATCTAGGATGAATAAGTTTGTTATGGGGGTCTCTGATTTGGTAAGTGAAGGGTGTCGGTCTGCTTTGCTAATTAGTGACATGGACTTGTCTTGGTTGATGACCTATGTCGAGCAAATGGAGGATGAAAAGTTGTGGAAGAAGAGAGGTCATGAGTCCAAGAGGGCTCGGTTTGAGGATAGGTTCCAAAAGGGTGCTAGATTTCATCAAAGCTAAGGGCCTCCTTATGCTACTAATCGAGGAATTGTCAATGACCTCCCTAGACCTCAAGGTGTGGGTGTAGTGGCTCCCAATGATGTGTGTCCTAGATGTGGGAAGAAGCATGGTGTCCCATGTTTGAAGGGTTCTAATGCATGCTTCGAATGTGGGGAGCTTGGTCACAAAAAGGTGGATTGTCCAAGAATCTGTGGTAAGGGCCGGGGTGCAAATACAGTCCCTTTGGGTAGAAGGCCGGAGTAGGTATGGGCATTACGAGTTTGTTGTGATATCTTTTGGGTTGACCAATGCATCGACCATCTTTATGGATTTGATGAATAGGGTCTTTAAGCCCTACATTGATTCTTTTTGTTGTGGTATTCATTAATGATATTTTGATCCATTCCCGGGGTGAGGAATAACAGGGTTATTTGAGGGTTGTGCTTCAAAGGTTGAGGGAAGAGAAGTTATATGCCAAATATGAGAAGTGTGAATTTTGGTTGAGAGATGTTGCATTCTTAGGGTATGTGGTTTCGGGGGATGGTATAAAAGTGGATCCTAAGAAAATCGATGTGATTAGGAATTGACCTAGACCATTGACCCCGTCAGATATTAGGAGCTTCTTGGGCTTAGCGGGGTACTATAGGAGGTTTGTGGATGGGTTTTCCTCTATTGCTTATCCCATTACCAAATTGACTCAAAAGAAGGTTAAGTTTGTGCGGACAGATGATTGTGAGAGGAGCTTCTAAACATTGAAGGATAGGCTTGTGTCCGCTCCTATATTGTCTCTTCCGGATGGGCTTGAGAGTTTTGTTGTGAATTGTGATGCATCTAGAGTTGGTTTGAGTTGTGTGCTAATCCAAAATGGTAAGGCCATAGCCTATGCTTCTAGGCAACTCTAAGTGCATGAAAGAATTACCCCACTCATGATCTTGAATTAGCCTCCGTGGTATTTGCTTTAAAGATTTTACGTCATTACTTGTATGGGGTGTATGTGGATGTCTTTACCGATCATAAGAGCCTTCAATATGTCTGCACTCAAAAATATCTCAACGTGAGGCAAAAAAGGTGGCTAGAACTTCTTAGGGACTATGACATAAGTGTGCATTATAATCCCGGCAAGACAAATGTTGTGGTGGATACTTTGAGTCCGGTGTCTATGGCTAGCCTAGCTCATGTGAATGGTGGTAATAGAGAGTTGGCTAGGGAGGTGCATAGATTGGCTAGATTGGGGGTGAGGTTAGAAGATGTGGGTAAGGGTGGTGTTGTCGTTGATAGTTCTAAATCTTCTTTGGTTGATAAGGTGATAGTAAAACAAGATCTAGACTCCTCATTGCTTTACTTGAAGGTCTTGGTGAAAGGTAACAAAGTAGAGGTTTTCTCCCAAGGGGGATATAATGCCCTTAGATACCAAGGTAGGCTATGTGTTCCTTGTGTTAATGGTTTGATGGAGAGAATCCTTGATGAAGCCCATAACTTTTCTTATTCCATTCATCCTGGGTTAACAAAAATGTATAGAGACTTGAAGGATATGTATAGGTGGGGAGACATGAAGAGGGACATTGTCAAATTTGTTTCTGGTTGACATAGTTGTCAACAAGTCAAAGCCGACCATTAAAAGCCGGGAGGCCCAACCCAAGACACAGAGATTCCTACTTGAAAATGGGAGGTGATTAATATGGATTTTGTGGTTGGGTTGCCCAAGACTAGAAAAGGTTTTGATTCCATATGGGTGGTGGTTGATAGGATGACAAATTTGGATCACTTTTTACCAGTCAAGACTACCTATGAGGCCGAAGAGTATGCAAGGTTGTACATCCATGTGTTAGTAAGGTTACATAGGGTTCCTTTATCCATCATATCGAATCGTGGTGCACAATTTACTTCACACTTTTAGAGGTCTTTTCAAAGGGGTCTTAGTACCAAAGTTCACCTTAGTACGGTCTTTCACCCTCAAATGGATGTCCAAGCCAAAAGGACAATTCAAACACTTGAGGATATGCTTAGGGCTTGTGTCATGGAGATTAAAGGTGGTTGGGATGACCATCTTTCATTGATAGAGTTTGCCTACAACAATGGCTATCACCCTAACATCGGTATGGCTCCTTTTGAGGCTCTTTATGGGAGACGTTGTAGATCACCGGTGGGTTGGTTTGAGGTTGGAGAGGTGACTTTGTTGGGACCAGATATGGTTATGGATGCTCTTGAAAAGGTCAAGATGATTAGGAAAAGGTTGAGGACATCCCAAAGTCATCAAAAATCCTATGCTGATGTGAGAAGAAGAGACTTTGAACTCAAAGTGGGTGATTGAGTCTATTTAAAAGTTTCTCCAATGAAAGGTGTAGTCCGTTTTGGTAAAAATGGGAAATTGATTCCAAGGTATGTTGGTCCTTATGAGATGATAAAGAGGGTTAGCAGGGTAGCTTATGAGTTGAAGTTTCCTAGTGAAATGAATTTGATTCATCCGATATTTCATATTTCATTGTTGAGAAAGTGTGTTAGTAATTCTAATTCCATTGTGCCTCTTGATGTTGTGGGTGTTGTTGAGGATAACTTGACCTATGAGAAGGTTTTGGTTCAGATCTTGGATAGGCAAGTGAAGAGATTGATGAAAAAGGAGGTGGCATCTGTTAAGGTCCTTTGGAGGAACTAACAAGTCGAAAGTATTACATGGGAGGCCGAAGCGGACATGCAAAAGCGGTATTCTCATCTTCTCCACTCTGCTCAAGCCTAAGGTACTAATCCCAAGTGCCTTATGTGATTTCAAGTCTCATGTTTCAGCCCCTAAGTCATTCATATGCATTAATGTTTGAGTTGGTGACCTTATGATGATTTTACACTTGTGTTGAGAATTTGAAAATGGTGCTTTACATATTCTATTGCATTCTTGTTGGGGCTGGTTTGTTGATGATCACTCTTGTCTTGTACGTCTCTTTTACATTTGGGGACGAATATTCCCAAGGGGGAGATGTTGAAACGACCCCAAAAAGTGTCTAAAAAAATTCCTCGGAATGCCCAGAATTTTAAGTTCCATATATCTAAAAACCCGTTTGATATTTTGAAAATCCGGCTTCGAATTCTTGTTCAGGGGGAACAAATTAGGGGGAAAGGGGTCTAACCACGATTTAAGGGCCAAGATTTAGCAATTACGAAATTTCAAGAATCAATTTCTAGAGGGGTTTTCGCGTCCCCTTCGCGACAGGCACCTATGTATTTTTTAGCTCTGTTTTTCAGCTTCAGTCCAAGACTTTAAGTCTTAGGCCTAAAAGCTCCCATATATGTTTTCACCTATACTTAGTCATATTTCACCCTCATACTACCCTAAACATTTCTCAATACTCACTCAAATACTTAGTCACATTTTCACTCCCTAAACTCAAGTCCCAAACCCTTCCCCCAATCTAAGGCTCTCCTTCAAGGTTCTTCTTCAAGCTTCAAGTCTCCATCTCCAATCATCACCAAATTCATCTCCAAGCTAAGGTATGTGGTGTTGAACCATTAGGTCCTTCCACCCATGTGCCTAAGCCTCCTTTTTACTAATATTGCATGATTTAAAGTTGATTTTACATGTGGGTCTTGTATATTGAGAAATTTACTGCACAGTGATTTTTGTTTTTATGAAAGTATGGTTATTTTAGCATGTTTTGATCTCTAAATCTTGGATCTAATGTGGAATTTGATGAGGGGTTTTGATGTGAATATCTTGGCGGTGTTGCAAGGTATTGATTCATGGTTTCACAGCATATTTTCTTGCATAATTTCATCTCTAAATTGTATGGTCGTTTACCCCCATTACACACCCCCAAGGTGTTCGATAAAATGTCCGGTTATGGTTTTGTGAGGAAATGAAGGTCCAAAGCGTGAGATATGATATGAATGATGTTATGATGATGAAAGAAGCTTATGTATATGATTATCCCCATATGAAGTGTTGCACTAGAGCATATGATAAATCCTATATAAAATGATGCATTAGACCTTGCCTAATCTGGGGAACAAGAGGTCGGGTAACCTATCGAGGTGTTAATACCTTAGTACCTTTGTAACTGAGGTGGGGGTTAGTACTCACCAACCATGTGAGGGGTTCATACCTCGTCACCCAGATGATAGGTGTGAATGTCATTAACCATGTGAGGGGTGCGTACCTCACCACCTAGGGTGATGGAGTGTGACTATCACCATCTTAGCCCAACACAAGGTTGGATAGCTTGCTTGATCTCATCTTCACATATAATATTTGATATGAGCATGAGTTACTTAAGCATGTTTTACTTATGCATTGATCATATATGTCATATTGCTATGTTGTGCCTATTGCCTATCATTCTGCATTTTGGATTATGATGCTTATCTCCTGTTGCGTTGCATCCCACATACTTAGTATATTCAAACGTACTAACACATACTCTTGCGTACATGATATCACCATGTAGGAATCGGTGCCCAAGTTGATCATCCTCCTCTACGCAGCTAGATCGGTTCGACTCAAAGCTAGTTGGTGAGTCCTCCACTTTGGGGACCTTAGTATATGTTGCTATTATCTATGTATTGAGACACTTTCTCATGTTCTTTTTTACTATGAGGGTGAGCTCGGTTACTTTGTCTTGGCCCCCCTCTATCTATGTATTTAGAGGTATTTGTTGGACAAGTTATGTATCTGTGGTATGAGCTTTGACTCCTTGTCTTTTGATGATGTTGATTTGCAAGCTAACACTTAGCCCCTTTGCCCCTTAATATCATTTTATGTCTTTTGCATGCTTTCACGACCAATGATGTGTAATGATAAGTTGAGAAGCTTGATTGGGGTTCTTTCGGGTTCTCCATTCACCGTGTCATGTCCAGGCCCTAAGATTGGGTCGTGACAATATAGAAAAGCCAGGAGAAGGACAACCAATGACATTTTAGTAATTTAAACTTTATTCAAGGGAAAAATAATAATAGTATAATTAATTGTCAAAATAAAAATCTAGAAAAATTCTCACATATCATTACTTTTGCTATGGACACATAAGGACATTTTTGTAATTGTATTATAATAAAGAGTTTCTATTGGTTAACTTTGGTGAACAATAATAAATGTGTCACGATCCAACTCAGGGACCGTGATTAGTGCCGATAGGGCACCCAAAGAAACACTAAATCGAATTTCCAACTATAATAGCTAAGGGATATACCGAAATTTCGGCAGAGTTTTCTCTGTTTTACTGACTAACCAAACTTGCAAACAGCAACCCAGCATACAAAAAATATCTATATTCATACATATGCGGGCCGACAAGGTCACCGCTGCGGCAGAACCGCCCAACAAATATATCATACAAATATAGTCATATCACATGCAATATCCCACATTCACATGTATCCACAAACCTCTAAACATACGGACTGAATCATAGGACGGGACAGGGCCCCGTTATACCCTCAAATATCCACATACAGAAAATAAGGGTACATGTATATACCAAAAGTCTACTCCTGAGGAAAAGGGAGCATTTCAACCGTAGACCGAGATCCTAAGAAGATGGCTCTCTAACCTGTACGTCGGTACCCGCGGGCATGAATGCAGCCCCCCCTCCCCCCGAAAGAAGGGGGTCAGTACGAAATACGTACCGAATATGTAAAGCGGAAAGTACGAAATATAAGTGAGAGTTACAATCTGGATAAGAAATATATGAGTCAAACCTGTATGCAAACATCAAGATAATTCTTTAATTAAAATATCAAAATAATACATATCGGACAGGAATGATGGCGACCTCCAAACTCGCGCCATACCACAGCATAACACCAGAAGTTTCAAATCCATAAAATCTCCAACACAAGTCCCAACTGTAGTATAGGTGAGCCGAGGCAACGGTGCCACGCACTCACGTCATAGGATAGGTGAGCCGAGGCGAAGGGGCCAAGCACTCACATATCATAATGTGTAA
>JAABOM020060673.1:0-46384 GCA_011800125.2 Solanum clarkiae
TACTTGCATATGTTTCTCACGACTCTACTCGTGCCATACATAATAGTAATATCCTTCACCGGTTCCCGGGCCGGTTACTATCATGCAAATATATATCTATGTATATTATCCGAAGTTGGTTGGCTACGGCGGACTCGGCTTTGCCCAGTGGTCGGGTTTCGCTTAGACGGTGTTATGATGTGACTGGTGCCTCATGTTATATATGATATATGGGTGCAGTGATCTTCCATAGCCCATGTGAGTGCAGTGGTCTTCCCTGGCTCACCCGACCATGTTCATGATGTGTGATGGAGATTTTAGGTATTTAAACTTCTGGTGTTATGTTGTAGTATGGCGCGAGTCTGGAGGTCACCATCATTCCCGTCCGACATGCCTGGCTTTCATGTGTTTGAAAAAAAATTTTATTCGATACTCTCTAGAGGTTTGATTTATGTATTTTTACCTATTTCCTTTGGTTTATGAGTTCTATCTGTACTGTGTACTTCCTATTTTACATATTCTGTACGTCTTTCGTACTGACCCCTTCTTTCGGGGGGGCTGCATTCATGCCCGCAGGTATCGACGAGTAGGTGCGAGACCCTCTTACCTAGGATCTCCAGTTTCAGCTGCAGTGCCCTTTTTTTGTTTCAGGAGCCAGCTATTGGTAGCTTATCATGTTCATATGTTCCGTAATTGTATTATGAATGTACACGTACTGTTCAGCATATATGTCTAGAGGTCTGTGGATACTAGTGGGTCGTGGGTATATGAGAGATACTTGAGTACATCGTTTATTGTATGATTTTGGCACTTGATCAGGCGGCGAGGCCGCATTATCTTATGTATGATGTGATTATTAGGCGGCAAGACCATAGCGGAGACCTTGTCGGCCCGCATTTATGTATATGTATAATGAAATATGTATTTGTATTGTTTTCTGCGATGTTGCTGGATTTTATTTGCAGGTGAGGTTAGTTAATAAAACAGAGGAAACTCTGCCGAAATTCCGGCAGGTGTCCAGGTTGGATAAATGAGGAAATTCAGATTAGTATGTGTCTAGGTGCCCCTATCGGGCACTAGTCACGACCCTAGGTAGGGATGTGACAATAGGCATGGAATATGCGCTAGTACTTGGAATATACTAAGTATGTTTGATGCAATGTAATGAAGAATGTTATAAGCATCATAATAACCAATATGCATATCATAAGGAAGAGTAAGCTCATATGTAGAGATGAATGATCAATGCAATTAAAACATGATAACATGATTGAAGCAATATAATAATCATAAGGAATCATGGATATGTAGGATGGGACCATAACCAACAATAAGATCATGTGAGTTATAACATAGAATCTAATGTAACCCCCTATATTTGAAGGGGAGACTACTTGCTAGGTAGAACTCCGTGAGGGCACACTCTACCATCAAGGGTGGATTGTGGATCCACTAGCCTGGTCTTAAAAGGCTACGTATGATGATAACATATTTTTCAAATAAGAGGTTGTTACTAGGATTTTATTGGATAGATAACTTTAATGTCCATTGGACTAAACCCCACCCCAAGCCTTCTTGGTGCTAAGTTGTAATGACCCTCAGGGTCATTTCTATGGGTTTGCAGTTATTTTATTGATTTGAGCCTATATATAATGACCTCGGACCAATGGTGATTTGTTGGGACTGTGGGGGTGGCTATTGGTTGGATTATTTGGGAGTAATGTAGATTTATGAGTTAACTAGGAAGTTATACCTGTAAAATGATTTTTCAAGTAAAATTCTAGTAAATGGTCTCGGAGTGGAATTCTGATGATTTCATTAGCCCCAGAATGGTCAAATTAGGCTAGGGACATGTCCGATGCCATTATATCATATATTGCAAATATGGCTGTTGGAACTAGTTAGTAGTTGACCCAGTCAACACCCTCGGAAACCATGCCCCATATGGGAAATTTGATAGCACGGTTAGCTCTGAAATATAAATTTTGATCTAGTAGATCCTTTGTTTGATAACGAGGATGTCCAGATGTGATTTGATTCTCCGGGGCCTTTCCATTAAAAGATGCAGATAAAAAAGTGGGACCCTCACTTTATCGTAGGAAGATCTATTGCAAATTCTCACCACACTGTTTTGGATTGGAAATGTTGTAATCCATAGGGTTACATAGTTCATTTGTAAACATCAGAGTTCGGACAAGCCCAAAATGATGAAAAGAGAATTTAAAGGTTATTGAAGGAGGGGTAGTGACATGGCATGTTTTGAGACTACCATGTGGCACGATCTGGTGCTGCACATGGTAGTTATGTGGCAAGAGGATCAAATGCATACATATAGAATAGGTCCCGAAAGAATTATACATATATGTATAATTATTTTCTCCAACTTCGGATTGCATTTTTTAGCTCATTTTTCATCTGATTGGAGTTATTCAAAAGGTAGCATGACATGGATTTTCATGAGGAACGCCTTGGTGGTGTGAGAATTCGATTTTGGCATGTATTTTGAGATAAATCTCTAGTTTTTTCACTAAATCTCTAGTTCTTTCACCGCTCATATATAAAAATTGGTGAAAACTTTACATTGCGATATCTCATTCATTTCTCAACGGAATTAAGTATAATTTGTATCTAAATTGTTCTACGTTCTGAGAGTAATGCTATGGTATGCTAGGTTTTCACTGATTTTTCTCGATTTTTGAGAATTTGACCGAGAAAGTTTTGAAAAGAATATTTTTCCGGTAAAGTTTTCAACTTCAGTTTTAGGTATTTTCTCGGTCTTCTAGGCTCGTCTCGAGCCGAATTTTTGGCTGTAGACCTGGGAGATTGTACGAGTCATTTTTGAGATTTTTTTTGGGATTTCATGCGTGGCATTATTTTTTCCAGTTTAGCCCCTTTTGGCCAAATTTCACCCAATTTCCTAGATAATACAACCAAAGTGACCGTGTTGACATTGCGAATCATAGTTTCATAGATAAGCAGCTTAGGATGGCTTCCAAAAAAAGGAAAGCTTTGCTGGAGTGAATTCAAAGTTCGAGACATCTACAGCCCGGTAGGCTAGGTGTTTCCCTACCCTTACACTGGGTGTAATCATATGGATGTTGAACTGAGATGTGTGCTAGCTGTTAGTTGAGCCTTGTATATGTGATATGTTTTATGGTAGACTGTACTCCATGTTATTGACTGTGAAAGCCTTAAATTCGATATATCTGGGTATTACCAATACAAGAAAGCCTAATGAAGGTTGTATATGGGCTGATGTCGTGGGATAGGTACGTACATCTTCTTACCTATACTGTTGTCAATGAGAGTATGCTACTGATATTACTAAGACATGTTGACTGTGAGACTACTCATTGAATTCTTGTTGTACTGGTACTTGTTCTGATGCTGGATATGCACCTATTGGGCCTAGTTGTTATAGAAACTTATGATATCATTGTTGTGTTGATTTACTCCTTTTTTACCTATGATGGGCTGTGTTACATCATTTTAGTCCCTCTTTTACATTGATTATTATGATATATGCCCTGGGTACTGTTGTAGCTTCTAGGCTACGAGTTCAATGTATCTGAGACAGAGGTTTGATTGTGATTATCAGATGGATAGTGATATATAGGGATACTTATTATTTGAGCATTGTTGCCTATGTTGACTCTGGGAATGATATAGCTTTGGAATTCTAGATCCAGATAGACTGGTTGATTGAGCGACTATATGATATCTTGAGTCCCAGATGATGCTCCCCATCGTAGTTGAGCGCTAGTGGTCACATCCAAGAGTCTGATTTGTAGGTGATGTTCCCTGTGGTCTGATTCCCGATGGTCGCGACTGAGCTGCCAGGTGGCGGATGCAGATTTTGAGGACCAAGTGTTGGCTGAGATTTGGGTCGAGGGCGGGCGATTGATTCTATGTTAGTGTCGAGGCCCCGTTTTTGATATTCTAAGATAAGACACACTATTTATGTGAGTGGATTCTTTCTCTAGTGTGGGATATGTCCCACCGTGCTGCATGCATATTTTGGATAGGGTGCCACTTGCCGGCATAGGGTCGAGGACCCAATTGATATGTGATTTGACTACCTGTGGATCCATTCACCTATTTACACCCTTATTATGTGTGGGTGTACGCTCTAGGCTTGTGGGGGCTCAGAGGGTTTTTAGGCATAGACATTAGGGCGTTACACCCACATCAATTGACTTTTGTAATTATGATATGGAGAGCTGGGTTCTGCAATTATTCCGTGGGATGTTGTGATGATCTGTCGATTCTATATTATAGGCGGGTGTACCTCCTGGGCTTATAGGGGTTCGGGTGAGGTACAGACATAGATATTAGGGACTTGTTCCCACGTACAACAACAGGTTAGATTCATATTAAGGTTATAGGATTGATGTGTGGGACAACTGTGTTTATCTACATTTAAGCTTCTTATTGTATATTGTTTCACCTGGTCGACTGATGATGCCTACTGGGTGTCTTTTTCTGGTAGTCACCCCTACTTCTGCATCTTCCCATTCAAAGAAGCCCTTATCATTCAAAATATACTTCATTGGAACTTAGCGTAAGACTAGGTGGATTCAATGCATTCGAACTTGAAATCATGCAATGCAAGGAGATTAAGAAATAATATCATGAAACTCATCAATTTGCATGATTCATAAAAACAATCCACCATGAACTTTCAAACCCTAGATAGATAATCAGTAAAGTACCTTATAAATCATTAATTTCTCATAATGAAACATTAATTCATAGCAAAATATATCATATGACAGTAAGAAAATCATAATGCAAACATTTAGGATAATAGCATGAAACCTATAAAATTTTTGTAATTGAAAAAGTAGATTAATATGTGAAAATACATGGGTTTAATGGGTGAAAGAAAATCATGAATGAAACTCACATACCTTGAGTGAAAATCTATATAAAAACTTGATCTTGGAGGAGAAAACCTTGAAACCCTAGCTTGAGCCTTGGACGAGCCTTTAGAGATTTGGGGGAGTTTAGACTTAGAAAATTTAGGAGAATGATTTAGAAAATTTAGGAGAATGATTTGGAATGAAAAGGATTGTGGTAGTTTTAGGCTGATATGGATAGTTTAACGACAAAAATGACATAGTTTAGGACTTAGGATGCGAGAAATATAAAAAATATGCTCCACTAAAACTATCGAGGAAAATCACAACCCATGATCTATGGGTTGTGGTTCCATCTATGACTTGCAGATTAGGGATTTTGTCCTGATTATACCCCAAAACTTCAAAAACTGAAACTCTGAATCTCCGTCTATGAATACCCTTTTATGATTCATAGTTATATTTATGAGATCCTATATATACCTCATGTATCTATCGAATACTTTAAAAAATTTCACATGCCAGAGATCAAACTATGAACATACTTTACAACTCGTCAAACAAACCACGACCTATAAAGGGGCTCATTCTATTGGACTTAATCACATTTTTCTCTGAACTTTAATTACGACTATCATCTACGTCTCTTTTTATCATTTACGATTCATAAGGACCCCTCGTACATCCAACGGCCAACTCTCAAAATGTCCACCAAAACTCGATTTGCATTTTCTTTCCATAATTCAACCTTTTAACGTACAAGAGTCGTTTGGTACAAAAATCAATAATGCAGGGATTAATAATGTAGGGATAGTAATGCTGAGATTATTTTTTATCCCATGTTTAGTTTATTATTTTTTATTTAATTTTTTGCTTGGTTTAAAATTCTATAAAAAGTTTCTTTCCAATTATGCCCTTGAACTATTATGATATTTTCTATTTTATGTAATTAGATCAAAGTAGATTATTTTTTTGTGACTTCTAACTAGTTAGAAAAATAATAATTTGTCATTATGTGTGCTATTTTCTTACTTGAATTATTTGAGAATAAATAATAGTAATCTTGATAAATTTTATCACTAATAAAATGTAAATCTCTAATTTAATAAAGATAGACTGTCTATTATTAAAATTAAAAAGATGCTAAATAATTATAAAATAGACAATCTATATTTACACATAAAAATTTGAAAGTTATAATTATAATATAGTGTTTATATCTTACGAGATCACTCAACTTTGAGAATATATCTAACATCATTGGACTTTATCTTGTATCAATAAAATCACTAAACTAAAATTAGTTATAAAAAAAAAATTGACATGTCAAAATATTTTTTTATGTATTATGAAAAATATGAAACTACAAATAAAATTAAAAAAATTGAAATGGTAAATTTATTTATTTTTATATTATGAAAATATGAACCCGCAAATAAATAAATTTTGTAAGCTAATTTATTTAAATAAATTTACTAGTACAAACCTACAAATGTAAAATATAAAATCAAGAAAACAAAAAAATGTAAAAGAATTTGAGAGATATTTTTGTCCTTATGTTTTTAATCCATGGTATTAGTCTTAGGTATTAGCTATTACCATCAAATGGGAGATATTAGTTAATCCCATGTATGTGGTATTTAACTAATACCATGGATTAGTTATACATGGTCCAAAGATCCAACCAAATAATGTATTAAATAATATCATCTCATAATCCATGGATTAAATCTCCTAATCCCTCCTACCAAACATCCCAATAGGGTATTACAATATCTCCCCCTTGAGAACTTTTGTCCTTGAACGAGATAAAAGTAATCTTGAGTAAGGCTAAATGAATACTAGCAAAACTAGCGTGAATTCAAAATGCAACTTAAAATATTATTTTCATGAAATTTTCAAACTCGTGCATAAATTATTATTCAAAAACAGTGCCACAAATATACATGCATGCATCATAATTTAAAGATTTGACATACAAGAATTTGGGGTCTTTGAACTAGGATAACTTGATACCTTAGGAATGAGTAGAGAGAAAAAGATAAGGCTATTATTTTATCATGTCTATCTCCACTTCTCACCTAGAGCTCTCAACTTGTTGGTTCCTCCAAAGGACTTTGATGGATGCAACCTCTTTTTTCCTTGATCTCTTCACTTCTCAATCAAAAATTTCAACTAGAACTTTTTCATATGTCAAGTTCTCTTCAATCTCCACTTCTCTGTGATGGAATGAAGACATCATATCATAAATTTAGTGGGAAAGGGTCATAACTGACATGTGAGACAATGTGAGTAACTACATGGAATCCAGCATAACCCCCCTACATTGGCACGGGAAGACCACTTGTCGGGTGAAACTCCATTAACTTAAGAATCTATCTTTCTTTAACATATATGGCTTATGTGAATCCATTAACCTAGCCTGTAAGAGTTCTTATGGTTGCACATAGTTAATGGTGAAAAAAGTTTCTAGTGTTCCTTTACCAAACCCCGTCTCAATGCCTCATTCGGTGCTAAGTCAATTCCACGAAATAACTTTAATTATAAACATAGTCATGTAGTGTAACACAAAATTATAAGTAGCATTCTCATAGGAGTGGCTCGAAAATCAGAAGCCACCCTAGTGAGAATTGACCTTTCAAGTTGGGGGTCCATGATAAACAACTTTTAAGGGCCATTGTAATATGTTTATATCTTTGACATCATTCATAATTTTAAAGCTTAATTCATAGCCCTTATCCTTCACATAAAACCATGCAAATTCATCATGAACTTAATGGATCTATATATTGACTTGAAATCGACATGATTTGATGAAATAATGCATGAATCATGATAAAGTATGTTACTTAAAACTAGTATTAAACAATTCACATATCATTGACAAAACCCTTAGCAGGGAAGTCATGGCTATCAACTTAGAAATCATAAAGTCTCACGGTATATCATCACATATCATCACTGAATCCTGTTAATCAATCTCTTTTCCTATTTATTACCACCTGGATCGAGAAGGTAACACTAGCAAAGTACTAATGTTGGTCATCACTAGAAAACATACAAAATGAAGAGAATTGATTAATACATGAAAATACCCATTTCAAGAATTATAAATTATCTGGATTTATTTGGTTAGATTGTCATGTTTGCCATAACCCCAAGTTATGCATTTAGCTACTCATGCTATGGGTAGATGAAGAAATCATGAACTGAGAAAATATAATTAATCACTTACCCAATTGAATTGAAGAACAAGCAAATCCAAAATATATTGAGAATCACAAGATTTGAAGATATAATAAATGCACAAGTGAATTCTCCTCCAAGATTGAAGTCTCCAAATACAAAACCCTTAAAGTACTTTCTAATGATGTTCTTCTACTATACTCCCTTCAAAATTAACCTAAAAATTACTATTTATAGTATTTACAAATAATTTCATAAAAAATAAAAAAAATGGTCGATGACTTTCTACAACAGGCATTTATGACTCGTACACTGACTTACAAGTTGTAATTGGGGTATTGTGTTTAGCTCTTGAGATCTTGGACTTCACTGCTATGAATTTACTTTATGAGTTGTAGACTGATTCACGACCCATATTGTACTCTCGTAGACTTTATCTGCATTAACTGGTCCTTCATTGCAACTCATTGGAAATCTTCACGAAATCACTCTATACAACTTGTAGAGTGATCTACATCTCGTATAGAGGTCTCGTGTGGCTGAATTTCAGAAATCAAAGTTCAGTGGAAATCTTCACGGAACCCACTGATCGCGCTCAAGATATACCTCTTTTGAAGTAAAAGTGATCGTCAAAGTAATAAACCTAACCAAGGTTAGGGTCGGATCTCTGAGGGAATACGTGACTTTGCAACTTGGTTCACCAATAATCAATTCAAAAATTAACTAACTCAATTCTCTAAAAAGGGGGGGGGGGGTTTGCAATGATTGATAGGAAATTAATCTAAACTAACTAAAATTGGAAGACAAGTAATAATGGATATCAACTTGGGTATTATGTTCCTTATGATTCACTAACTCAACTTCCTCAGGTTTTTCAATTCTTAACTAGAATATCACATGCAGGATGGTAATTTAGGTTCTTCCAACCTTTTGGCCAAAGGTAAAG
The DNA here is from genome assembly GCA_011800125.2 of Solanum clarkiae. Classification (NCBI taxonomy): domain Eukaryota; kingdom Viridiplantae; phylum Streptophyta; class Magnoliopsida; order Solanales; family Solanaceae; genus Solanum; species Solanum clarkiae. The sequence continues at coordinate 8,971 of JAABOM020060673.1, forward strand.
GTCAAATTTCACTATAGGACTTGGCCCATCTCCATAGTGTTCTCAACTAACCATTACCCATAGTCCTAGTCAACCTCCCTTTGGTCGAGTTCGATTGATTAGATGAGAACGCATCATCGAATCTTGTTAATCACTCTCTTTTCCTTGTCATTACCACCTGGATCAGAAAGGTAACACTAGGAAAGTTCTAATATTAGCCATCACTAAAAAACATCAAAATGAAGAGAAATGATTAATACATGCAAATACCCATTCTAAGAATTGCAAATAATCTGGGTTTTCTAAGTTAGATTCTCATGGTTCCCACAATCGCAAGTTGTGGGTTTAGCTACTCATACCTTGGGCAAATAAAGTAATAATGAATGAAGAAGACATGGTTAATCACTTACCCAAGAAGATTGAAGAACAAGAAAATCTAATGTGTATTGAGATTCACAAGATTGAAAGTTGAATTTAATCTACAAGTGAATCTATTCTCGAAAATATAGTCTCCAAAACTAAAATCCTAAGAATATTCTAATTTCTTTCTCTCTACTCTATTCTCAGCTGCTCTTTATGTACAAAAACTGAAAAACTTCATTTAAATGACCTAATATTTCTATTTATAGTATTTACAAACAAGTCCCAAAATTAATTAGAAAAACTGATCGACGCATGATATGAGTCACAGTTACGACTCAAACTAAGGTCACGAGCCATAATCGGGCTTTCGTGGCCAGCTTACTGCACCTTGGACTTCATTGATATGAAACACCTTCACGAGTCATAGTTTGATCTACGACGCACATTGATTTCTCGTAGTCTGCATTTGCATCATTTGGTCCAAATCTGATCAACACTGGAAATCTCTATGAAACCTCCCTTTACGACCCGTAGATGGAACTATGACTCATGACTGGGTCTCGTGTGGCTGAACTTCAGCTCTTTCTTCAACACTAGAAAACTTCACGAGACCACCCCTACGACTCGTAAACTGAGATATGACTTATAGAGGGTCTCGTATGTCTTAAAAAATCAACAAAATCTGCAATTTTCTCCAAAATCGTGCCAACCTATATTCCTGTAAAAACAAACACAAAAACACATAAAAACCATAAAATTCGCATTAAAAATGCACAAACTCCCAAGTTTTAGGCATCAAATATGTTGTATTTTGACAACATATCACCCACTCTACGACTTATAGCATCTTCTGCGACTCGTAGAGGGTCTCATAAACCACCAAAAACCAGAAAAGTCTGCAATTTGCCCCAAAATCATTCCAACCTGCTTTCTTGCAAAGTAAACACCAAAAACACATAAAAATCATAAATGTCGCATTGAGAAAACATAAGATCCTAAGTTTTAAGCATCAAATGTGAGTGTATTTTGACAACACATCAACACCCTCAACTTAAAATTATTGCTTGTCCTCAAGTGATGACTCAATCTATATAGACAATATTGCAACACACAGACTTCAAACCAATGGCATACATCACATACAATTCAAACTCAAGTACCCACACCAACTTTTCAAAACAAGATCAGCTAGTTATTTAGCAAACCAAAACACACTAGTGCATTTGACAACACAACTATGATAAGCAAAGGAATATCAACAGTCTACAATCACTTAACAAGTCATATGCTAACAATGTAATGCATATGCCCTCATAGAAAGAAATCCCATTTTTGACACTCAATGATGATTTCAAATTTAGCTTTAGGACTGTGCAAATATACTCACTTTCACAAAAATGTTCGTATATCATGACTAATACCATAAGCTTGCCCCTATACTCATGACTCGGATTTTTAACCAACTGGATTAGGATCATTTTAGGACTATCTAGGCTTGTAACATAAGCTTAGGGGGATTTGGTATGGCATTTTGAAAAAATAATGACTAAAGGCCATCCTTGAACTACGTTTTTCATCACTTTCACCTTACTAACTCTAATATTTTCACCTTATCCTCCCTTTTTGCGCATTCAAGCTTTTTCGGATATTTCTTCTTATCTTTCAGCTTTTGCCTTATTTTTATGCTTCATTTTGCTTTTAATCTCAATCTAAAATATTTTTTTATTTTTCTTGCACCCGGTACGTGATTTTCTTCTTTTTATCCTCATTCCTAACTCACCACCTTATTTTTGTGATTTTACCCCTACACCGGCCACCCTCAACTTAGGCTTTTAGTCTGTATTGAAGTATACAATATCTTTCCCAAACCAAGGCCATTTTGGTAGCTACCCTCAACTTAGGATTTTTGCCTCAATCAAAGGTTCACAATGTTCAAGGACAGACCAGGGCCAATTTCAAGGTTTTTCACTAGACAATGTTAGGCTAATTAGGGGTTTTTGAAAGAATTGGTACGTGTAAGGCTCAAATATTTGGAACAAGGGATAAACTTCATTTGGTTGGTCATTTTAGGCTAAAATGGACTAATTCAAAGAACAAATACCTAAGAACCCTTCCTAATCCATTTAATCTACAATCTAACTTGGAGTAACAGGACAAGTTATGAATTAGCACAAAATGCACAAATCTAGCAAAATAAGCCAACATTCACTTGGCATTGCATACATTATCAACAAGTAACTCACAGATCATGCTTCGTGTCTCAATTACCCTCACTTATCATAGCAACTATTGCAAAACACCCAAACATGTATGGTTGAGATTTAACTACTAACCAAAAATTTTTGGTGGGTACCGATTTTCAAAACAAAATATAAAAACATGCTATATGCCATAAGTATTAGCAATATATGCTACAAATATTATATAAGCATCCTAAACATGCTAGTTCAACAAAAATTAAATATTCACAAGGAAACAATCACTGGCAAGAAAACCTCGGGATTAAAATTTAGGGTAGCTATGGATCATATGCTACTCAGACTTCACCAAGGCCCACAACTACCCACACCCCATCAAAAAAATTGTGCATTATCCCCAATGCACCAAATCAAGAAAATATAGAATAAGTAGGGGTCAAAAACATACCTCGACGCCTAAGTGCCAGTCTGTGGCTGAGTCTAGCCATCCCCCTCCTGCAGGGTAGTCTTGTCAGTTGTTCCACTCTGTCTAGAGGGGCTAATACACTCGTTCTATCATGTTCACGAGCTAGCCTCATTTCCTCCTCTTTCCTCAATGTCCTCAAGGCCATCCCGACTTCCTCCTCATCCTCATCATCCTTGGAAACCTTTGCACGTACATTCCTCTCATCTAGCTTCACATCCTTGCAAGGTCTCTTCTCAAGGGAAGTCTGTGAAGGCTCCGTGGAGGCAAATAAATCAAATAGCGACTCTATACATATAGTCTCTGGTGGTGTCACAGGCGCTGCAAGTGAAGCTATCATGTCAACCCTAAGCTTCTCGATCTCCTCATCGATGGCTGACAAATCCGAAGACTAGGCCTTGGTGAACCTCTTTTGAACCTGGTCCTTAAAGGCATCGATACAGGCATCCACTCTAGAAACACACTCCTGAATAGTAGATAAGGTGCACGCTCATATCCGCTCCTCTGAATCTATAATAGCCTGCCACACCCATTGCCTGAACTGTTGGATAAGCTGAGATAACTAGGCCTCAATATATGATAGTTGCTGCACCATAGACTGAATAAACATAGCGAACACATAAATCATGCCTAGTGTAGAAGGCTGTGAAGTGGTGGCCTCTGGTGTAGGAGCAGCTGTAGTAGGACCCCTCTCAATATCGACTGCCTTGGGTTGCTGGGGTCTCTCATCCGTAGGAGCAGCAATAGTAGCGGTGGTGGCTCCGGGGTAAACATCTGCAGTGGTGGTGGAGGTTGTGCTCGTTGGAGTGCCACTAAGTTCTCATCATCCTTTATCAAGCTGGGCTCCAAGGTATGCTGGGCCTCAACTAACTAGTCCAACTGGTGCAAAATCTCCACTCTAGACTCAAGATAGAGCCTGTAGGTCAAAACTGGAAATGGGATGGAGGTGGCCCTCTTGAGTGTTGACACATGAATCTGCTCCGCTATGAGTTGGGCCCAATCAATGTCGTAACCAGCCAAGATAATGGCAACCAATATCGCCTATTCTAGTGTCAAAGTATTCGCCAGAGTAGGTCGGATGCGGGACATAACAACCACCCACCAGAATGTGGCAGGGAAAGAGAGTGAAGCCTTGACAATAGGCTCCGTGTGGGTGGTAATCCAAGCAAGCTCTGGACCCTGCTCTGCTATGTAACCAGCCACCCATCTCAACAGTGAGGTCCTATGTAACGAATCTTTCATAATTAGTGAATTTTTGGCTTGCCCCAACCTGTAGTCATACTCTACTGTCGAACTCAAGGCGCGGTTCTCTGGACCGAAAAGAACATGATGGATTATCTCCTCACAAATGTTGACCCGCCATTTCTCAGTCGTACATCTATCAATCTAGGTTGAGTGATAGGTCTTTTCCCCTTGGGAAGATCACAATGAATTGTGTTTCATATGCATAAAACTCTTATACCATAATGAGGGAGTATCTCCTAATTGCCTCTATCAACCACTCGAGCCAATAACGTATCATCATGTCCTTCAGACCTAGGACACAACTCAGTCCATCATTTATAACCTTGGGCTCCTCATATATCGAATTGGTTGGTTTACCTAACTCCTTGGGCTGAATACCCTAAAAAGTTATGGCCTCATACCCTTGACGAACCACCAGTGAGCAGTAATATCTTGTGTTGATGATGAAGATGGTGCGATGGAGGACTCAACATCTCCTCTAACCTCAAAGCCCCCCGCTAAAATCTGCTCCTCCATAGAAGGGGTCATCTAGGGCATGCTACTCCCGGTCTCCTCACTACGTTCCTCGTCAGAATGGGAAGGACTATCGCTCTAGACCCAAGCCTGCCCAGACTTGGAAACAACTCTAGTCTGTGGTCGAGGTATCTCTGGGTCAGGCTGGCAATCATATATCTCCAATGACCCACTCAGCTGAGGGGTTTGATCATTACCCGAACGATCATTATCTGTGGGCTCATCTCTGATCTTCCTCTTAAAAGCCTAAATCTTCGAGCAATTTCCTTTTGGGGCCATAGTATTTGAAAAATAAACATAAATGAACTAACATTAGCCCCATTAATCAAGAAACAAAAAGAAAAAACTTCATTGAGTCAGTTGTAGAAGGGCTCTACAATAGGCCCTTTACGAGTTGTGGTGAATACTACAAGTCGTAAAGTGCTCTTGAATACTGAGGTACGACTCGTAAAGTGTTTCATGAGTCGTAAACTAGTTTTGTATTGAATTCTAGAGAGTAATTAAAAAATAAGCAAAGATCTATGAGACCTATTTATGAGTCTAATGTAATCTATGACTCATAGAAGTTCTCGTCTGATGAATACTTAGATTATCAAGTGTCTGGAATTTTCCACGAGGGGAAATTATGACTTATAGAGAAATCTACGAGTCATAAAAGACTCTCATGAACAAGAAATTTTAGGTATCTGACCTATCTAAGTTCATCACACGGACCCCAAGAACATATTCAATCCTAAATTCTACCAGTATCGATGCAAACAAATGCACACTCACAAGTTTAGCATAAAACCACCAACCCCAACATGGTTCATATATTAATCACCCCATCAAAAATGGTCTAACATTGATTATCCTACAATTTCGACTAACCCACATTCCTTCAAACTAACATACACCTAAAGTACACATCAATTCTACAAGTAACAATCATTCACTATCATTCAAGTACACGTGATGGATAATTTGATAGGAACCAACAACTAACCATACACAAAGCCAAAATACCTAATTTCTAGAATCAATTAATCAATTAAACTAAGGGCAATTCAATCTCAGATATACAATTCCAACTTCAACAATATTTTCATACTAAACCACTCAACTTGATCATGATAAAAAAAATCAACTAATTAGGTGCAAGGCAAATCAATGATCAAAATTAAGTCAAGAACTTACCACAAGTTGAGATGAATTTGAAGAAGATGAGAGAGAATGAATGAAAACAAAACCTTAGTTGTCGAAAAATGGGTCACAGGAGCTGGAAGTTGGCTGGAAATGAAGAGGGAATGAAACATTGAGGAAATTACAATCAATTATGGTAAAAGTGGGGTCAAAGTATTTTAACCCCCCTTTTATACCCTTTACCGAGTCAACGGTCAAACTCACTAGGCTTGGGTCTATGAAAACCCGACTATGAGTCGTAGATGTCCTAGTTTTGTAGACCTCTCATCACTCAGAAAAATTCAGAATCTTACCTGAGTTCCATGAACCCCATTTGTGACTCGTAGTTTGATATATGAGTTGTAAAGTTGGCTCGTGGGTTGAGTGCACACTATTCATGCTTATTGGAAATCTTTACGAGATGCGGTTACGAGTCATAAAGTGCAATACGACTCGTAAGCCCAGTCGTAAAAGCTGTACTTGATGTATTTCTCAGCAAAATCTGTTGCCTTAGTCTTTTACCCGCATACTCTTCATAAAATTCACTTGCACCCTATATGCAACAAAACCCAATGTTAAAAATAGCAATCAAAACACAGTTAAACAACTACCTAAAAATCCAAAAACTGAAAATAAACTCAAAACTAAGCTAAAACATCAAAAATCCTTGGATTGCCTCCCAACTAGCACCTGATTTATTGTGCACCATGACTTAGACAAATTGGCCACTAGACTTCACCAATTTCCCAAACCTTACTTTTCAACTTATCGGAATGCTTCATAGACTGACAAATATCAAAGACAACTTCTTCATCATTCACTCTAAACCTAAGTTGACCGACTTTCATATCCACTAGAGCTTGTCTGATAGCTAAGAATGGTCTTCCCAAGATAATAGGAACTTCAAAAGCAACCTCACAGTCTAGAATCACAACATCTGCAAGGAATATGGATTTTTCAACCTTTACCAACACATTATATAGTATTCACATAGGTTTTTTCACTATCCTATCCATCATCAACAATCGCATGTTAGTAGGGGTAGGGGAACCCAACCAAGCTTCTTGTGAACCGCAAGAGGCATCAAATTCATAATTGCACCCAAATCATAGAGTGCCCTTGCGAGCTCTACATTTCCTATAGTGCAAGGTATAGTGAAAGCTCCTAGGTCTTCATACTTTTGAACTAAGGACTTAGTAGTGATAACATTACAATGTTGAAGCTCTTGAGAAAGCTCCTGACTCACTGTGTGCTTTTTGGTAACTAAATCCTTCATATATTTTGCATAACCCGACATTTTCTCTAAAGCTTCAATCAGAGGGATGTTGATGGATAGTTGCTTAAGCATAGAGAGAAAGTGTTTGAACTTACCTTCCTCTTCCCTTTTTTTGAGTTTTTGAGGGAAAGGAGGAGGAGGCCTTGAGACGGGCTTATACTTCTATGGCTCTTTAGCTACCTCATTCACCCCATCTTTGACACAATCATCTCCTTCAACCACATCCTGCAACTATCTTATTATGAACATCTTCTATCTTAACCAGCATAGGAGGATCAATGGTACTCTTGCCACCTCTAGTAGTAACTACCATACATTACCTTTCATTCTTTGGATTTTGAACTATGTTACTAGGCACTATACCCCTTTGATGTTGATTCAGCTGAGTTGGCACTTGACAAAAATATTGCTCAAGCTATTTAATATCCACAGAGTGAGACTCTATCTTTTGATTAATGCTTTAAATATAGGATTTCATGACTCTTAGAGTTTCACCTTGTGTCTCAGCATTTTTCAACAAATGATCAAACATCTTCTCAATTCTAGAATTGCTTGTACTGGCATCTTGGTTATGTGATGGCACATATGGACTGTTTCAAAAACTCTCTCTTTTGCCCCAATCTAGTTCTAGACCCCTATTCCTCTTATAATAACCACTTCAATTGTCTCTATAAGCTCCATCTCTACTATAGTTTCGACCTTGGTTTCCTTGACCTTGGCGCCAATAGTCTTGATTGGACCCTTGGGCATTGGTCCAGAAACCTCCGTCTGATCATTCATAAAGTAAGCATCCTCCTCAAAATAAGACTCCTCATACATAGGTGGACGTGGAGGTTGATGAACTACCACATTTACTCTTTCCTGATTCCGCTTGATCACAACATACATGCTTGTACGAAGTTGAGCAAGTTGTTGCATGATCTCCTCATTTATCTTAGCTTTCTCTGAACCAGCATTAACAGTATATGAACTCCTCAGAGAAGCTCTATCCCGTTGTACCATGCACGATTCATCTTGACTGTTTGTTCTATACATTTGGCAATCCTTACGAATGGTTGATCTAAAAACATGCCCCCATAATGGTGTAGGCACAAGCTTGATTATTCTCGTGAAGGGTACGGTAGAATATCTCCACCAAGGCATCATCAACTATCTTTTGGTCAGGGATGCTCCTCAAACACTTATTAAACCACTCCTATATAGTGCTATTGAATCACCAGGAAGTTGCTCAAAGTTGTTGATATGATCCTTTAACTTGAGCTTCTTTGATCTAGGGGAGTATCTCTCCAGAAAGGCCTTCTGCAAATCTACCCAACTAATGATTGAACTCTATGGGAGCTCAAATATCTATAATGCAGGCCCATAACATCCATAGATAGATTTTGTGTCCCCATCACACTCTTACAAACAAATTCCACATTGTGCAAGTGGCTATGTGGATCCTCTGATGGTGGGCCCACAAATAATCCATGGTTTTGCAGCATTTGAAGTAACCCACTAGAAACTGTGAACTTTGTGGTAGCCGGTAGTGGTGGTAACACAATAGCCCTGATCACATCCATAGCCATAGGGTTCAATCTATATTAATTCCACCGGTAAGCATTGTCATTGAAATCCCTAGGCTGTGGAATATTCTCCAAAGGAGGTGGGTTGTCATTATGATCATCATCATTATCATTCTGATTCAAGGTTGCATTACCCACAATATTAGCATTTTCTTGGGCCATTCCTTTTGTAAATCTTTAGATCTCTAGGTCAAATGGAGTTAAGGGATTGCCTTGACTCTTAGTGTTGGGCATACACTACTAGTATATTTTGCAAAGTAACAAAACAAAGACAAAAACAAAAATAAAAGTAAAATACAAGGGAACTGAGGATTAACACTTGAATGATAATTACTAGTGAATTCAATCAAGTCAAGTCGTATTCCTCAGGAACGGCACCATAATTTTTTATCACGTCCAAGTTACACCTCTCTTTCGGAGGATAAAGTGATCATTACCAAATATAAATACCAAGGTTAGGGTCGAATCCCATAGAGAATACGAAAACTCACAATGAATTCACCAATAGGGAATTCAAGTAATTAACAACTCAATTCCCCGGGCAGAGGGGGTTACAATATTCAACAAGAAATTATACCAAACTAACTAAAGCAAGAGACAATCAATAATAGAGAGTGACTTGGGAATTGTGTTCCCCATAATTCAACAATTTAATATCCCCAGATAACCCAATTCTTGACTAGAGTATAGCATGTAGGACGATAATTTATGTTTACAAACCCTTTGATCAAAGGTGAGAGGAACATTTCACTATGTCACTTGGCCCATCTCCATAATTTGCAATACTAAACATTAGCTATAGTTCTAGTCAATCTCCCCTTGGTCTAGTGCAGTTGATTAGATGAGAACACATCATCGATTACTGTTAATCAATTTCTTTTCCTATTCATTACCACCTGGATCGGGAAGGTAATACTAGACAAGTTCTAATATTAGCCACCACTAGAAAACAATCAAAACAAAGAGAATTGATTAATACATGTAAATACCCATTCCAAGAATTGCAAATTATCTAGGTTTATTTGGTTAGATCTCCATGGTTCTCACAACTCCAAGTTGTGAATTTAGCTACTCATGCTATGGTAGATGAAAATAAATCATGAATTGAGAAAACTTCATTAACCACTTACCCAATTGAATTGAAGAACAAGAAAATTTAAAATATATTGAAAATCACAAGATGTGAAGATACAATGAATGCACAAGTGAATTGTACTCCAAGATTGAAATCTCCAAGTACAAAACCCTAAAAGTACTTTCTAATGATGTTCTCTACTGTACTTCCTTCAAAATTAACCTAAAAATTACTATTTATAGTATTTATAAACAAGTTCTTAAAATACAGAAAAACTGGTCGGTGACTTTCTATAACAGATATTTACGACTCATAAACTGTGTTGCGAGTCATCATCGGGGTCTCGTGTTCATCTCTTGAGATCTTGCGTTTCACATCTATGAATCCACTTTACGAGACGTAGAGTTGTTCACGACTCATATTGTGCTTTCGTAGACTTCATCTTCATCAATTTGTCCTCTACTGGAAATCTTCATGAAACTACTCTATATGACTCATAGAGTGATCTATGACTTGTATAAAGGTCTCGTATGGCTAAACTTTAGAAATCAAACAGCACTAGAAATCTTCACGAAACCCACTCTACAACTCATAGAATCTTCTATGACTCGTAGAGGGTCTCGTAAACCACCAAAAACCAGAAGTCTACAATTTGCCCCAAGATCATGCCAACCTGTATTCCTGCAAACTAAACACCAAAAAACACATAAAAACCACAAATACCACATTGAGAACACACAAAATCCTAAGTTTTAAGCATTAAATGTGATAAATTTTAATAGCACATCAATGCTATGAGCTCCACTCTCATTATATTTATTTATTATTAAAGGCTTTCTCTTAGTTCATTATTCCCTCTCATGCATTGCATGCTTGTTGTATTGTTGAGATGGAAGTCCTAAGTCCCTAATTGCCCCCATAGCATGAGTCATACTTACCTGGCCCTTAGACTTTATTTGCTATGTGATCCATGCTAATCCTTTTCTCTACAACATTCCTATAACATGAGTCCAAAGTCCCATTTTCCCTAGAATTATCTACTATTTGATTAAATTTTGTTTTTGCAACCAAGGATGTGCAACGTATGCTTAAGAGGCTTATTTGGGGTTTCCTTCGGGTTCTTCATTTGTCGTGTCTCACCTAGGCCGTAGACTTGGGTCGTGACAACTTGGTATCAGAGCACTAGGTTTGTAAATGGTCATTAAAAATCTAACACATTGTGTCAATAGAGTCTTATTCATGGCTGTGAAGCGTGGAACATCTACGAATAGGAGGCTATAAGGTATTTTAGGAATGATTCACTTCTTCACATTCTATGTCATGCTTTAAACTTAAGTTAAGGTTTCTATTATTCTATTGGGTGGTCTTTTGCTATTTAGATCATGCCCCAAAGATGAGCGGCTCAAAGATCTCCCACTCCAGAGGGTGAACGGGCCTCTCCAGCTCCTCAAGTTCCCCAAGAAGAAGAAGGGGTCACTCGTGCCGAGTACCAAAATATGGTCACGTTATTGGTAAGGGCCATGGATAACCAAGAAGTTCAAGCTCCTCATGGTCCTACCTCCACTTCAAGGGTGAGGGATTTCACAACGATGAATCCTCCAGAGTTCTATGGCTCCAAAGTTGATGGAACCCCCCAAAACTTTATCAATGAGGTGTACAAAGTTATTGACATTATGGGGGTATGTTCGGAGGAGAAAGTGGAATTAGTGGTCTGTTAACTAAAAGCCCTTCACTCAATTTTTTGTTTGTTCAATGGGAGGGTGAGAGAGGGGATGGAGAGCCTATCTCTTCGGAAGAATTCAAGGTCGCCTTCCTCAACCATTTCTTTCCTGTGGAGCCAAGGTAGGCAAAGATGACAAGGTTTATGAACCTCAAGCAAGGTTCTATGAGTGTTAAAGAGTATTCCTTTAACTTCAACAACCTCTCAAAGTATGCTCCTCACTTGGTTACCAACCCTAGGGAAAAGATGCACAAGTTTGTGTCGGGAGTATTCGACTTAATTAATGAAGAATGCCGCACCACCATGCTTATAGGAGATATGGACTTGTCTCAGCTCATGACTTATTCCAAGAAACTTAAAGGGGAGAAGTTCAGAAAGAGGAGGAATGGAGAGTCCAAGAGGGCTTTGTATGATGGTTGTTTCGAAGGTACGACGGGTGGTCGCTTCCAAAAAGGCCACAAATTCCAATGCCAAGGATCTCCCAATGCACAAGGTCAAAGATTTGCTAATGATAGGGTGTCCAAACCTAGAGCTGTCATGACCCGTACCAAGGGTCTAGGAGTGACATGGCAAATGGGAACTCGAAAGTCCCCAAACAAGCCTTAAAGTATTCCAATTCACATCATCTGTTCAGAAGTGCATTCAAAAGTAAACACATAGTTCTAAGGGACGGGAAAGTAGGGCTCATATTATGGGGATATCTTAGGGAAAGGGATTAGCATGAATTCACATAACACGTAGCACATAATGTCTAAGGGGAGGGTAAGTATGACTCACGCTATGGGGGTAATTTGGGACTTAGGATCTTTCATATAATATCATGAATTGAGTCATTGAAATCATAGCCAAACTGAAAACATTCTTCCATAGATAACCAAACCATAACATAATTCCCAAACCATAAAACTTAGCATATAACGTAAAGGAGTTTACAAGATGTCCAATAATGCCTCTAACATAAGATAGGTAGGGGGCCAAGACATACCCGAGCTCACCCTGAAAATAAATAAAAGAGATAAAAAGACAAATATAGGTAGAAGGATGTTGGATCGTCCTTGGAAGATAGGACTCACTACTACAAGCAAACTTGAGATCTGAGCTAAATGTCATACGGTGGATAGATAGGCTCCTCGGTCCCTACATGGTGAGATCATGTAGGCAAAAGCATGTTTTAGTATATTTAAATGTACTAAGTATGTGGGATGCAATGCATGTAACTTACCAAACCTGCACTTCAATATTAGATGACAAGGGCACATAGTATAGAAAAGATCATATATCAAGAGAGTAGTATACAATATGCCATGAAACCAATGATGCATAAAATGCAATGCTCATATATAGTGGGGATGTGACCTCAACCGACATGAGTAAGACCAAGTGAGCTATTACTTAGAATCCCGATGAAATCTCCTCACCAGTAAAGAGGTGGTCTACTTGCCAAAGATAAACCACACTTCACCTTACAGGCAACCCTATTTCATATGAAGAAACCTTTCTTACGGGAAACCCCATTTCAGATAGGATTTTGACATATAATATATCATATCATATCATATCATTCATTCTTCTCCTTACGGGCAACCCCATTTCGGAGGCAACTTTTCTTACGGACAACTCCATTTCGAAACCTATGTTAGGTAGATAGTTCAAGGAAATGGAGAAAGCCCTTGGGCATAGCCCTAATTCCCCCTATCTATCGGTGCTAAGTCGTCATCCCACAAGAATACATATACGTATTGATATATGCCTTCAAAGAGGCAATAGTCATTTTTCAAATCATTTCAATGCATTCTTAGGCTTAAAAGCCAAACACCATTCATAATAAATCATATTTAAGATCAAATGCCAAAATCATAGTTCATAGTCATAATGCTCATGCATAGGAATAGCCCATTCATATATACAAGATGGTGCAAGCACCCAAAATACTCAAAGAGCTATAATCATAGATATATATATGATCACATTCTTGCCATAACCAATATCTTACCAAAATTATCATAGATATTTACGTGATCACAATCTTGCCATAACCAATATTTTACCAATATTATTTCATAAAACATAATTAGGCTTAACCCACTTCACAATTTTCATAAATTCTGATGTCCATGAATGCATATGCCATGAATGATGTGAGGAATGCATGAGTAGTTGAGATTCAATCTAATAATATAATATGAAATTCAAGGAAAAACATAAATAAATCCATATTTAAAATCATAATTTAATCACCCATGCATAAACAAGCCTAGAAAAGAGACAGCATATTCATAATTTCATAAACTCAATGTAATTCATCATATTATAGTTCAAATCAACTTAAAATCAGTAAACAAACATAAACCATACATTATTAGAATTTAAGGAATCACAATAATTAACATCCCAATTTAAAGTGAGCCAAAAACTCATGAAATTACTTAAAAATGTTTGGGTCACCTTGATTGGAAGGAATCAAGGATCAAAACCCACATACCTTCACAAAATGAATAAAACCCAAGAGAAATTTGAAGAAGAATTGAGTTGGCTTGATCCACAAGCTTGAATCCTACAAAAGATCTCGAGAGGAGTTTTTGAGTGTTTTAAAATGAGAGGAAATGAATTGAATAGGGTTTAGGTCATTTGGAAGTGTTAAGTTAGCGTAGGAAGTCCCAAAAGGTCACTAGAATAAATTGAATTTATGAAAATTTCCTTAATGAAACGGATAGAAAAATCATCTGTAGCCACCCCACTGGAGGATACATGGCCAGTGTGGCACTCCATGGTCCATGAGGAGTGCCCGGATACCCATACTTAGAAAAAATTTGCAAGTTGGAACCACGGCTTGACACTTAGAATTTTTTAGCACAAAATTCACTACACGGATGGGCTCTGCGGATCGTGTGACTCTCCGTATGCCTATACTTGGAGAAATTTCACAGAAAAGTTATGAGACGGTGATTCTACACCTAGAATATTTTTACTCGGGAAGCCATATGGGCACCCTCACGGCCTATGAGGCATCACATGAGCTGTGTGAGGGGCCGTGTGACCTCTCTTAGTCCTAAAATGGTAGGACTTCAAGCCAAGGAAACCATATTTTGGAACACACCAACCGTTAAGGGCCAAGGGCCACTTCATGAGACCCTACACGGTCTGTCTGACCTCACATAGGCCGTGTGGTCCTCTTTGAAGTGTCACTTAGTCCAATAACTCATAGAAATGAAATTCCAAACTACAATGCCCAGGTCGTTATAAGAGCTAAAGGTGGTAATGGTGGCCAAATCATTCCTAGGTATGGAAGGTATGGCAACAGTCATGGTGAGAGGTGCTACAAAGACATGGGTGCTTGCTTCGAGTATGGCAAAATGGGCCACAAGATTGTGGATTTTCCAAATAAATGTGGAGATGGCCATTCTTAAGGGCTAGGTGCTCATGGTGACCAAAGGGTACAAGATGGCCATCAAGGAGGTGCTCCACACCACAATCGTTTTTATGCACTTCAAGGAAGACAAGGGGTGGATGAGGCGCACAATGTTGTTACTGGTATGTTAAGGATCTACAATCTTGATTTAGGTGCTTTATTAGATTTGGGTGTCACTCTCTCTTTCATTTCTTATTTTATTGCTAATAGACTTCATGTTTATCTTGAGTTGTTGTATGAACCCTTTGAAGTTTCTAGGCCTGTTAGTGAGCCCATTTTTACTAATAGAATTTGTAGGGATTTTTCCTGTGTCTGCATTTCATAAAGTCCTACCTTGCGATTTTGTTGAACTTGACATGGTAGATTTTGATATTATTCTTGGGATGGATTAGTTACATGCATATTATGCCTCTATTGATTTTAGGACCCTCAAGATTAGGTTGCAATTTTCGAATGAGCCCGTCCTTGAGTGAGTAGGTCATGATTTAGTGGTTAAGGGTAGGTTCATCTCCTGTCTTCCAATGAATTGTTTTGTAAGAGTTGCATATACCATCTAGTGAGGGTTAGGGATGTCGAGTCTAAAGCCCCTCCTATTGAGTCGATTCCAGTGGTTAATGAGTTTCTTGATGTCTTCCCGATGAACTTCCTAGTGTCTCAAAAGGGGGATAGATTTTGGCTCAAACCTCCTTCCGAATACACAACCCATTTCCATTCCCTCTTACCACGTGGCCCCGACGAAGTTAAAAGAGTTGAAGGATCAACTAAAGATTTGTTAGAAAAGGGTTTCATAACGCCTTTCAAGTCACCTTGGGGTGCGTCAGTGGTGTTTGTGAGGAAGAAAGATGGCTCACTAAGAATATGCATCGACTACCACGAACTCAACAAGGTCACTGTGAAGAACAAGTATCCCTTTTCAAGGACAAATGACCTATTTGATCAACTACAAAGGGTTAGCCACTTCTAAAAAATTGACCTTTGTCTGGGTATCATCAATTGAGGATAAGGGAGCGTGGTATTGCCAAAATGGCCTTCCAAACAAGATATGGGCATTTTGAGTTTGTGGTGATGTCCTTCAGCCTAACTAATTCTCTTGCAGTATTTATGGATCTTATGAATAGCGTCTTTAAAACCTACCTCAACATGTTTGTGATGGTATTCATAGATGATATTTTGGTCTATTCCTGGAGTGAAAAGGAACATGTGAAGTACTTGAAGGTAGTGTCGCAAATGTTGAAGGAAGAAAGATTTATTTGCCAAGTTTGATAAATGAGAATTTTGGTTAAAGGAAGTTACGTTCTTAGGACATGTGGTGCAAGGTGAAGGGATTAAAGTGGATCCGAAAAAGATGAAGGTTGTAAGGAATCATCCTATACCCTTAACCCCAACACATATTAGGATTTTCCTGGGCTTGGCGAGGTACTACTTGAGATATATTGAGGGTTTTTCTTCAATTTTTTCTCCCTTGACAAAGTTGACACAAAAGGAGGCTAAATTTAACGGACCGATGAATGTGAAAGAAGTTTCCAAATTTTGAAAGATAAGCTCACATCTGCTCCTACTTTGTCTTTACTAGAAGGGTTAGAAGAGTTTCTAGTGTATTTCGATACTTCCAGAGTCGGTTTGAGGTGTGTATTGATGCAAAATGTCAAAGTCATTGCTTATGCTTCTCGGCAACTAGAGGTGTATGAGTGCAATTGCCCTACCCATGATCTTGAATTAGTGACCACATTATTTGCCTCGAAGATATGGCATCACTATTTATATGGGGGTTCATATAGATATGTTCACTGATCATAAGTGTCTCTAATACGTGTTTACCTAAAGGGATCTAAACTTGAGGCCAAGGAGGTGGTTGGAACTTCTTAAAGATTATGATATAAATATGCATTATCATCCGGGCAAGACTAATATTCTGGCCGATGCTTTATGTAGAGTATCCATGGAAAGTACAACTTATATTAATCATGGTAAGAAGGGATTAGCAATAGAAGTTCACTAGTTGGATAGATTAGGAGTTAGGTTGGATGAGGCTTAAAATGGAGGTATGATAGTTGTAGATGGTTCTAACTCTTCCTAGGTGGAAAAGGTCAAATTCGAACAAGACCTTGACCCTACACTGTGAATTGAAAGCTTTGGTGAAAGATGGCAAGGTGGAGGTTTTCTCCCAAGGGGGAGATGGTGTCCTTAGATGCCAAGGTAGGTTATGTGTTCCTAATATCGATGGTTTGAGGAACTTGATCATGAATAAGGCTTATAATTCATCTTATTCCATTCACCCAGTTCTACCAAGATGTATAGTGATTTGAGAGAAGTATATTGGTGGGGTAGTATGAAGTAAGATATTGCTAAGTTCGTAGCCAGTTGCCATAATTGTCAGCAAGTCAAAGTCGAACATCAAAGGCTAGGTGGCTTACCCCAAGATATAGAGATTCCTACTTGAAAGTGGGAATAAATCAACATGGATTTTGTGGTTGTTTTACCTAAGACTAGAAAGCACTTTCATTACATTTGGGTTATTGTTGATAGAATGACGAAGCGGCTCAATTCCTACCGGTTAGGATGGCTTATGATGCTGAAGAATATGCTAAGTTATACATTTATGAGTTGGTTAGATTGCATGGGGTTACAATGGCTATCATTTTGGATCATGGAGCTCAATTCACTTCACACTTTTGGAGGTCCTTTAGAAAGGTCCTTAGTACTAAAGTCAAGCTTAGCATGACATTTCACCCCCAAATGGATGGTCAAGCCGAGAGAACCATTAAATCTCTTGAGGATATGCTTAGGGATTGTGTCTCGGAATTTAAGGGTAGTTGGGATGAACATCTTGCACTTATTGAGTTTGCTTATAATAATAGCAATCACTCTAGCATTGGAATGAATCTTTTTGAAGCTCTACATTGTAGACATTGTAGATCTTTAGTTGGGTGGTTTGAAGTGGGGTAGATGGATTTTTTAGGTTCATATTTGGTTATGTAAGCTTTACAGAAGGTGAGAATGATAAGAAAAAGATTGAAGACGGCTCAAAGTCAGCAAAAGTCTTATGCTGTCATGAGGAAAAGAGACCTTGAATTTAAAGTTGATGATTTGGTGTATTTGAAGGTTTCACCAATGAAGGTTATAGTACGATTTGGAAAGAAAGGAAAGTTAAGCCCTATGTAGGGCCTTATGGATCTTGAGGTGTGTTAATAAAGTTGCATACGAATTAGAGTTGCCCATCGAGATGAGCATGATTGGTTCGATTTTCCATGTCTCCATGTTAAGGAAGTGTGCCGGAGATCCTAATTCCAATATGCCCTTAGATGTGGTGAATGTAGAAGAGAATCTAACATATGAGGAGCTTCTAGTGGAAATCTTATATAGGCAAGTGAAAAGGTTAAGAAATAAAGATGTTGCATCTATCAAAGTCCTTTGGAGGAACCAACACGTTGAAAATGCTACTTGCGAAGCCGAAACCGATATGAAGAAGCCCCTATCTTTTTCATTCTAATCAAGCTTAAGCTACTAAGATTTTTTCTACTTAAGAACCTCCCTATTCTTGCATATCAATTGCATGTCATCAACGCAGAAGTGTGTGATTTTGAAGTTGTATTGTAAATGTTATTTAAAGCATGATTTGAAGATGTTCATAGTGACATGTTGCATTTTGCATATGATGCATGTATTCTATTCCTTAGAGCCTACGTTTCACACAATCAGGGACAATTTCCCCAAGGGGGAGATATTGTAAAATATGATATGTTGGAGGGTCTTAAAGTTGCCAAAGAAATGAAATCTGAAAATCATCCAAGTACCAGTGGATTTTATGGAAGGGCCTATGGGCCGTAAGTAGTCCCACAAATCGTAACCTACACTCCTGGATTGATGGCTAGAATTGGTGAAAATATAGATTTCTAAAGTTGGGAGATGAGTTAGCAGATGGCTCATACAATGGTTAACATGCCATAAGTCCTACCATAGGTTGAGGATCAGAGAAAGTTTTTGAGGGTCCAAAATTTAATTAGAGAAAACCCCCTTTTCTATGGCCCATAGACTAGGCCACGACTAGTAATTGGGGTCTCGTGGTCCTGTCCGACAGAAATTTATTAGGGGTAAATTCAACCTTTCCTATTATTTAATGTCTATACTGCATCATTTTAACCCCTTATTAGGGGTAAATTCAACCTTTCCTATTATTTAATGTCTATACTACATCATTTTAACCCCTAAAAACCCTTTTTCAGCCCTATACAACCCTAAGTCACACTATTCCAATTCATTTTCAAATTTCCCTATGTCACACTACTCTAAAATACTCCCAAGACTTTCAAAGCTTTCAAGAGGAGAGAGCAAGCTAGGATTTCAGATACCTCACCTCCAAAAGAGATTCTTCTCCATTAAATCACCAAGCTATATGAATTTTATTGTAAAAACTATTCTTTGATAAGTTCAACCATCCATCTTCCTCCTCTATTTGAAATTTATGTATATCTATGAATGTTATTATGAACTCCTTTATATAAAGAGATTTTTGATGTTTTACCTTTGTATATGATTATGCATTAAAAATCAATGTGAAATTTATGGATTTTTGTGAGGGTCTGATGATACTTTAGCTAAGTCTTATAATGCATTTGGTGGGTTATTTTGAATAATGTTCAAGTGGATCCATTTTACTCTTCTAAAGTCATTTGCTTTTGAATTGCATAGTTTTAATCATATGTATATGTACCCATCATGATTTCATTAACGATATATGCCAAGCGTTTATGATGTTGAGGGCCTAATGGCAAAATATACGAATTATGAATGATATGAATTTGAAAGGTCTATTATGTATGCTATGAGATATGAGTATATTTTGAAAGTTATGAAGCCCTATCTTTGATATTATGAAGCTTTGATTTTGATGAGCTACTCTACGAAAATATTACGATATTGTGATACTTTGCACATTATGGCTATTTGTATGATTTGAATATTTCTTGGATTGTGACCTAGCACTGAGAGGACCTTAATAGATAACTAATGTCCCTATGTTGCCACCATAGGATTGTGAATTGGCTAATGGATTCATATAGCTCGTGTTACATGATTGACAAAAAGGTTGGTCTTTTGGTATGACATATGTTTATTAAATACCAAAAAGGGTGGTGTTTCGGTAAGGTTGTTATCATAAGTAAACCGAAAAGGGTGGTTTTCCCATAAGGTATTTGTGAAGTGCTTTCCAAAATGGGGGATTTCTAGTAAGGTAAGTGTTTGGTTTACTTTGGCAAAGTAGACCACTCCTAGTCCGGTGTGGAATGAACATCAGGATTCTAAGTAGTAGCTCTCTTGGTCTTATATATCGATTATAGTCCCTTCCCATCTATGTATGACATGTTATGTGACTTTATAATTCTTCATGCATATTTTGACTGTGGCATTGAGCACTCATGACATATTGAGCTTATGCCCATTGATTATGATTATGCACATTGTTTAATCATGGGTTGTGTTCTTGTTGCATTTCAGTGTGCATACTTTGTACATTTCAAGTACTAACACATACCTTTTTCCTATATGATCTAACCATTTAGGGACCAGATCTCCTATCCATTCTCCTCCTCTATGTGGCTAGATGGTTCAATTGAAAATTACTTTTGGTGTGTCCTCCATATTTGGGGACAATAGCCGTTCACTTTCTTTGTTGTTTGAGACATGCATAATTATGGACATTTCTATTTTGAGGGTGAGCCTTGGAGATGTCTTGACCCCCTTTCCATTTGTATTAAAGGTGTTATTGGATATTAGGCTATGTATGCTATGAGCTTGACTCTCATTATATTTATGTATTATTGAAGACTTTCCCTTAGTCCCTTATTCCCTCTTATGCGTGCATGCTTGTTGTATTGTTGAGATGGAAGTTCTAAGTCCCTAATTGCCCCCATAGCATGAGTCATACTTACTCGTCCCTTAGACTTTATTCGCTATGTGTGCCATGCTAACCTCTTCTGTACAACATCCCCATACCGTAAGTCTAAAGTCCCATTTTCCCTAGAATTATGTGTGATTTGTTTAAATTTTGCTTCCGCGACAAAGGATGTTCCATGTATACTTAAGAAGATTTCTTGGGCTTCCTTCGGGTTCTCCGTTCACCCTATTGCAATAGGCTATAGACTTGAGTCATGATATCCACAGCACCTTTCATTGTTTGTGGAGTGTACCACGAGCCGTGGAGAGTTCCTTAGAAGGGACCCTTGGTCAAAAACCCTCATACCTCAATAAGGCATCCATGACCAGCCCCAAGGGGCTTTGCATGTGAAACACCATGTCCAGTGGTGTGCACCACGAGCCATGGTGTGCTCCTTGGTGAGAACCCCGGACCAATAATCTTTGAAAATAGATTTTTAAGAAACATTAAGGCCTACCGAGGTCCGGATCCTTATAATTACTTATCCCTAAAGGTTCAAAGTACTATCCTCAAGTGATCCTTGTGTTCTTCCTTGCTCCTAGAGTAATCCAAGGTGTCCTCGATGAATATCACCACAAACATATCAAGGTAGGGCTTAAAGACCCTATTAATCAAGTCCATAAACACTATTAGAGCATTGGTATATCCAAAGGAAATAACTAAGAATTCAAACTGACCATACCTTGTTCGAAAAGCTATCTTTTGAATGTCACTCTCACTTACCCTCGATTTGTTGATTGCCCGATCAGAGATCAATCTTGAAAAAGTGGCTAGCTTCTTACAATTGGTTATATAAGTCATGTATCCTTGGAATTTGGTACTTTTTCTTTATGGTTACCTTGTTCAATTGTCCATAGTCGATGTACATCCAAAGTGACCTATCTTTCTTCCTTATAAACAATACGGGAGCACTCCATAAAGACCTACTAGGCCCAATACAACCTTGTTCCAACAAATCCTTCAATTATTCCTTTTAGCTCCTTCAACTTCATTCTGGATATACGATAGGGTGGAATAAAGATAGGTTAAGTATCGGGAAAAAGATATATGCCAAAGTATAAGGACCCGGACCGTGGGAGGCCTTAAAGATGCTCGAATTTAGAATTTCTGATGTTTTGTCCAAGGTGACACCCCATGGTCATCTCTACGAGCCGTGGAGGGGTCTACGAGCCTTGGAGGCTGCCTAGGGTGGCCTTTGGCCTTATGTGTCATGTGATATGGCTTATGGTGAAGTTCAAGACCAAGTGGCCCTCCACTGAGCCCTTTATGGCTCGTGGTACTCACCACTGGCCGTGAAAGTGGCTCACGGTAAGTGCCCTTCGTTTGAAAGCCATTGTATGGCTAAGGCACTTATGGACCCTTGTACGGGTCATACAACCCACCACGGCTCATGGTGGGGTCTCGTGAGGCCCTATCTATAAATTTTACTTCTAAGTGCCAAAGTACCATCTCGGAACTTAGATACATTTTCACGGACAGTTGTACGATCAGTGGAACTTTGTACAGACCGTGAAGTATTCAGTGGAAATGCCATTGGCTAAACTTTTCTAAGTGTCAGAGGAGACATTTTCACAGATCATTGTACGATCAATGCTCTTGTACGAGACTGCTGGACAACTTTTTAAGTTTGCTTCATTAATGGTCATTTTATAATTTTGCTTTATTTTAAAGGTCTTTTAGGACCTTGGTACCAATCCTAAGCCCCTAAATCATATTATTTCACTGTTTACACTCATTCACTCTCATTACACTCTCAAACTCTAGAATTTAATTACTAAGTTCTCTCTTCAAAGTCTAATGTTGGAGATTCAAGCTAGGATTTCAAGTGGGCTTTCAATTCAAGTTAATTCCATCCTAATTATTCTAGATCTCATGGTATGTGGAATCGATTCATGTTTCCTTTCAAACATGAAGAGCCCAAAAACTCCTTACGTCTTAATTTATAAATTTTAAGCTTACTTTGAATATGAGTCTTTCAAATTAATGTTGATTTGGCCAAATTGAGTTATGGGTTGTGTTCAATTGATATTTTCAATATTATTTAGCCCTATTATGTTAGATTACATTTTTTTATGAAGGTTTGAAAATGCATGACCCCTAAATCTTTGATTCTATGCATGGGTAGTTTCAAGTATGTTTTGACTATTGATTTCTTCATGGATTATTGATGATTTCATCTTATTATGTTGATTTAATTATGAATTCATAGTACCCATGATATTCCTTCATTCCTTATGGCATATGCATGAATGAACAAGTGTTTTCATGAGATTTATGATATGGATCAAGACCCAATTATGATTATGACTATAATTTCAAGCAAGTATGGTTATGACATGATATTTAATCACATTATGTCTATGACATGGATTTAAGCACTGATGGGTGTGTTTAAACCATCATTTATAAGAACGAATGAGTTATTCTTATGCATGAAAGTATGACATGAAGTATGATTTTGACTTTAAAGCCTAAGTGTGCATAATTATGAAGTATGATTTCGCCTTTAAGCCTAAGTATATATGATTATGATTTGAAAATACTTATGCTCCGATTTCAAGCACGTATATATGTATATGTATTCTCATAGGATGATAACTTAGCACCAAATAGGATTAGAGGTGGGTGACTATCCTCAAGGGTCATTATATAAAGTCTCCTTTCTCATAATTATATGCCAAACATTAGTTCATGTTTATGCACCTTTTAGGGGATTATTATGTTAAGGATCTACCTTTGCAAGTATGTTACCTCTTTATCCATTGTGGGGAAGATGACGGAGTTCCAAGTAATAGCCTGCTTAGTCTTATGTCGGCTGACGTTACATCCCCATTATGTTTAAAGTATTATGGCATTCCTATATTATGGCTTTTATGGTATATTGATATTATATTCTTTCCTATATACTTCTTTCTATATATATGTGTCCTTGTCATCTAATATTGATTGCATGTTAATATGTTCATAAGCATTTGCATGCTCGCATACTTAGTATATCCAAACATACAAACACATACTTTTGACTACATGATCTAACTATGTAGGGATCAGAAACTATCTTCATCCACCTCTTGATGGCTAGGTTGTTTGAGAAAGAGTTTCTTGTGGTGAGTCCGTTCATCCAAGGACAAGCTACCTTCTATATACCGTTTATTCTATGACTTTCTTATGTTTTTACTTTGAGGGTGAGCAGGGGACATGTCTTGGCCCCCTTCCTATTCTATGAACTAAAGGCATTGTTGGACATCAAGTAAACTCTATGTATGGGCTAGTTATATGTTATCCTTATTGCTTATGGAGACTTTGTTTATGTCTATCTTATGTTGTTGGTGCTATGATGATATGTTTATTATGAGATACGGGAATATATAAAGTCCTAAGAGCCTTCTATCCCTATAGCATGAGTCATACTTATCCATCTATAAATTCTTATGTGTTATATGCTACGTGAATCCATGCAACTCTTATTCCTGATGACATCCCTATAGCTTGAGTCCAAAGCCCCATTTCACTTAGAATTATGTGCTTGTTATTTAATTATGCGCTTTCATACTGATAGTATGTCTATGGATGCTATGAGGCTTGTTTGGGGACTTTCAGATTCCCATTCACCATGTGCCTCTTAAGCCTTAGGCCTAGGTCATGACACAAAGTCTATTCCCCTTTTAGGAGGAACATTGGGTAGGTCATTAAGAAATACTCTGAGAAACTCATTGACAGTGGGAACCAACTCAAGAGAAGGGACCTTAGAAGTGATATCCCTAACCCTCACAATATGATAGACACAACCTTTAGCAATCATCTTACATACCTTAAGAGAGGAAATGAACTGACCATTACACGCCAAATCGCTGCCCTCTCATTCAATAATAGGCTCATTAGGGGATCGAAACTTGACTCTACAGATTCTAAAATCATTATAGGCATAGAAAACATGGAGAAAACATGGAATCAATCCATACCAAGAATGATATCAAGGGTATTATCAAGAAAGGTGTAATAATGATAAGTTTACACTTGGATCAAGTAATGCATACATATCAAAGTTAGAAACCATCAACATACCTGTAGCCATATCAAGAGACTCTTCCAAATCCTGTGTAGCCTTAATAATTTGAGTCTAGGTACTAGCTTGAGGTCAATCTAGATTTCTATCTTGTTCATAATTTTTTGCAAAGTAACCTTGTCGGCAACACCTAAAGCATGTAAGTGTATTCACTAGATATTTTTCGTTTGGCTCTTTCACCACTCTTAAAAGATAAGAGTGAAAGACTCTCTAGCATCATCTCTCGGAGCCATCTCCCTTTATTTTTCAGAGGTCACTGGACGATCCCTGACCTTATGCCCAATACAACCACACTCAAAATAGCTATTCATACCAACCAAGCACTTTTCTTGAATTTTCTTACCACTGTTTTGACATACATGGAAAAGGTGTCTTTCCTTGTTGAACTTACATGACGTACCATCAATTTAGGCTTTCTTTGTCTCCCTTGTCCTCTTCTTACTATTTGAAGTTCCTAGGGTACCACCTACTAAAGTAGTTGAGTGGTCATAGCTCGATCCAATAGCCAAATGGCACTACGAAACTCCACATTAAAAATGTCAGCACTGTGGAATGATAAACTTGCAAAGGATAGTTACCATCTTTCCACCACTTTGACTAGTCTTAAACATATTCTGAAATGCAAAGTACATGGATTAGAATAAAGCCTTATAAGGTTTAGCTCTATCACATTACATGGATTATGAAATAAGTAAAGATTTTTCATAGAATGCCTCATATCTTGCTACTCATAAACGCAGAGGGCTTCACACCCATGAATCATACTGTACTTGACGTGGTATGTTGGACTCCCTAATAAACCTCAAAACCTTGTGCTTTTATACTAAGTTTTTCATGGCTTAGGATAGGCTCAAGACATAACACTATGGATGAGAACCCCAGGGGATCCTCACCCAAGTCTCTTGCAATTCATTCAAGCATTTAATATGTAATGAACATAATAAATCCAAGTAGAAACTAAGGAAAACATAGCACAAGCAACATCATAAAGGAGTTAAAGTAGCAACATAGATCCATACATAGTCTAGTCCAACAACACCTCTAATATTAGAATAAATTGGGGTTAGGACATTGAATTCAATCAAGTGTCAAAATACCTAATTAAAGAATCCATGTCGGTAGGAGCATGAGAAAGAACGGGAATTGGATCGATATATTATATGATGTGGTAAGACCAACTTCCATGTCGCCCCAGTAGATCTCTTTGATATCATCCTTAGACAGGAATTTTTTTGGAAGTACCATGTGATGATCGACCCCTACCTCCAACAACTCATGGTCTTGCAGCAAGGAGGTTCCTGCGTGGTGCCTTTAGTGCAGATGCCCAAGTTAGGGGGACAAGTTAGTTGTCGGCCTTGCGGCTTATGGAGGGGTTACAAGGTAAAAAGCCATTTTCGTGTTCCATGCCCGCTAAGAGGAAAAGTCGTAAGAGAAGAAGTCGTCGAAGGAAGCCAAGAGGGAGAAAGGACAGGTAATTGTAGTAGTACTCTTCAGGCACGAAAAGGGAGTGAATGCCAGAGAAGACTACAAGTGGATGGCACGAAGACTTACGACAGTCTGAAGGTGGAGACAGAGAGTTCCAATAGCAGTATTGCACCGAGGACGCCACAAAATCAGGTGGGGGGAGAGTGTGACGGCCCGCTACTTATTCTTAAAAATAAGAAAGCATCTAGAGTCAAGGAGAAGAAACTAGAGTCTTGGAGAGGTTTTTGAAAGACTATAGAATATTGTGGATAGCTCTTGAAGTTCCTTGGAAGACTCTAGAGAAGTGTGGAATTCTCTAGAGATGTGTAGAAGATTCTAGACATGTGTGGAGCTTAAAGAAAGACCCTGGAAGATTCTAGAATTGTATAGAAATATATTGTAGTGTTTAGTTCTTCTAGAATAGTATGAAAGATTCTAGAGAGGGGACTAAAGTGTAAATAAGTGAGGGACTTGTAAGTAATTATTAATTATACTTTGGCCCCTAGGTAGTAGTATAAATAGGAGGGTCACTCATTTGTACAAGCCATCCAAGAAAATGTAAGCAATCTTCCAAGTATTCTAAAGAGTCTTCTTTCTAAAGATCTCGTCTTCTTAATCTTGTATTCCCTTAGCGATCAAGAGTCAAAGGCTTACTAGTATTTGCAAGACCGTAAAAAAATCGTGAGCAAATTGACTAGTGCCGCACGGAAGTCTTAGCTATGTTCTAAGTCCGTGATATGGTGCTTACCAAGTGTCTCCTGCACTCTTACGAGCTCCCAACAATCAGCGATCGCAGCTAGTTCTTAGACCTGCAGAATTGGAATATTCAGAAACATAGGGGTGAGTACTGGTAACCGGAACCTAGTAGGCATCATCGGCCAACTGAGAGAAATACTGCAAATATAGAAGGCTCAAATATAGAGAATTGTAGTAAGTCTTACAAATCGAAATTTAGATCATAGAGTAAGCATATCTAAAGAATCACCGGACCTTAATTGAACCAACCCACGTGCTATGCAATATTCTGACTAATGAAATTTGGGCATGCCCATATAGTAATTGTCACTGAATTGAGACACAGTATTGTACATGGTTGGATGATGTTACCTAAGGTATACCTCCTTTTTGAGGATAAAGTGGTCGGTGTCAAGATAAAAAACCTAACCAAGGTTAGGGTCGAACCCACAGGTAATACGTAGACTCAAGACAGATTCACCGATAAGCAATCCAAATAGTTAACCAACTCAATTCATCGGGGGAAGGGGGGTTCATTAATCAATAAGGAAATAAACTAAATTAACTATCACAAGAGACAACCAATAATAGAGAGGAACTAGGGTATTGTGTTCCCTATGATTCTCCAACTTAGTATTGTCGGATAATCCAATTCTTATCTAGTGTATAACAAACAGGACAGTAATTTAAGTTCACCAAGCTCTTTGGTAAAAGGCGAGATATGAATTTCACTATGTAACTTGACCCATCTCCATAATGTGCAACATTAATCATGAAACGACCCCAAAAGTTGCCCTAAAATGTGCCTCGGAAGTGCCCAAAATCATAATTGCCATATATCTCAAATTCTGTGCTTGATATCGAAAATCCGACTTCATATTCTTGATCAAGGGGTAAAATTGAGTAGGAAATGGGTCTAACCCCAATTTTATAGCAAACGATTCCAATTTCAGATTTCCAAAATGCAAATTCCAGAGAGCTCTAGCGCGACACGCCAAGGGAACGCCATAGTTTAAAAATGTTGTCAGTTTTCTGCTCAGTCCAACACTTTTTGGTCTAGTTCCTAAGTGTTCTAATGCATGAAAATACCTATACTTAGCCATATTTTACCCTCATATCACACAAGACATTCTCCAACACTCATTCAAACTCTTAGACGAATATTTCACTCCTAAATTCAAGTCTCAATACTCATCCGGATCTTAGGGTTCTCATCAAGCTTCAAGTTTCCATTTCAAAGCTTCTTCAAGGATTCTCCAAAGTCAAGGTATGTGTGTTTCTTTCATGGGTTCCTTTCACCCATGATGCCCAAGCTTCCTTTTACTTAAAATTGCATGATTTAAAGTTGATTTACTCACGGGTCTTACTTATTCTGAATTTCACTGTACACTATGTTGGGGTTCATGAAATTATAATGTTTTAGGATATTCTAAGCTATGAAATGAAGATCTATTGTGAGATTTGATGAAGGATTTTGATGTATATTGCTTGAGAATGTTACCAAGTATCTATTGATGATCTTACAATGAATTTTCTTGCATGATTTCACTCTTAAATTACATGGTTTACACTAGCACTACATACTCGCCAAGTGTTTGATAAAATATTTGTTTCTTGAGGAATTAAAGGTGCAATGCATATCTTATGTGTTGAATGACTATATGATGATGAAAAGAATGTATGTATATGATATTATCTATGTAGTTTAGGGAATTGACCAAGCCTCACCCGGGAGGTTGTATGCCCGGGTAACCATGTTGAGGGGTTTGCACCTTGATTGCCTCGCTCGGGAGGTGGTAGGCCCGTGCAACCATGTTAAGGGGTTTGTATCTTGATAAACATATTGAGGGGTTTGTACCTCATCAACCATGTTGGGGGGTTTGTACCTCATCAACCAATTGAGGGTTTCGTATCTCATTTGCCTCTCCAAGGAGGTGGTAGGCCTGTGCAACTATGTCAAGGGTTTTGTACCTTGATAAACATGTTGAGGGATTCGTACCTCATCAACCATGTTGGGGGGTTTGTACCTCATCAACCAATTGAGGGTTTCGTACCTCATTCGCCTCTCCAAGGAGGTGGTAGGCCTTAGATATCACTATAATGGTCACTCCTTACACATGTATTATGTTTTGTATAAGTATGATTTACTACAAGCATCTAGAAGGATCTCATAATTTAATTAAACAGTCATACTCATTGCTTATGCTTATGCATTTCGATTGTGTTACTTATCTCTTATTACATTGCATCCTACATACTTAATATATTCAAACATACTAACACTTACTCTATGCCTAAATAATGTCACCATGTAAGAACCGGAGCCCCACTTGAGCATCCCCGTCCACATGGCTAGTATGATTTTCTCCCAATCTTTTTGGTGAGTCCTCCATTCTGTGGACGATGTTTATGATCTCATGCTATGTTCTAAGACAATCTTTCTTTTATGTATATATTAACTATAAGGGTGAGCCCAGTTACTTGTCTTGGCCCCCGCACTTATCTATGTAGTAGAGGTGTTATTAAACATGTTATGCATCATATTATGAGCTTCGACTCTCTCTTGACTCTTGTTCTTTATGATATGGAAGTTGTCCCTTATCTCGGATTATTCCTATTTACTATCTCTTGTTGTTATTTTCTTGCTTGCACAACTAAGGATGTATAATGATATGTTAAGAGACTTGTTTGGGGTCCTTTTGGGTTCCCCATGCGTCGTGTCACGTCTAGGCCATAGGCTTCGGTCGTGACAAATGTGGTATCAAAGCACTAAGTTGTTAATGGTCCTCGACATCCAATACACTGTGTCGATTAGAGTCTTGTTCATGGTTGTGTTGTGCACCACAACTATGAGCAAGAGGCTATGAGATGGTTTAGGAAATTTTTCCCTTCTTCATGCTCTAAGTCATGCTATAGAGTTAAAGTAAGGTTTTTCCCTCCTAACGATTATTCCTTGCTATGCTAGATCATGCCTAATATAAGAGGAAGAAGAGCCTGCACACCGAGGAGCAACCGGCTCATGGAAAACTTCAGGATGCTCTCACCTTGATTGCACAAGTTGTGGCTAACCAAGCCAACTAAGGGGCCCAAGCCCCTCATGCTCTTACACCGGCATCTCGGGTGAGAGATTTCATGAGGATGAATCCCCCAAAATTCAATAGGTCTAAGGTAGATGAGGACCCTCAAGAGTTCATTGATGAATTCTACAAGGTATTACCTATCATGGGAGTGAGGTCAAAAGATAAGATGGAGTTGGCAGCCTACCAACTCAAAGGGGTAGCACAAATATGGTACAATCAACGAAAGGAGGAAAAGGGGGTCAATAACGTAGTTCTATGGGAGAGGTGGTCAACAAGGCGGTGCCCCAAGGGACAACTGCTTTTATGCTTTGCATGGAAGGCAAAGGATTGATGAGGTACCTGATGTTATTACCAGTATGTTAAAAGTCTTTGATTTTGATGTGTATGCATTGATTGATCCGGGTGTCACTCTTTCTTTTGTCACCCCTTTTGTTGCCAAAAAGTTCCATATCGAGCATGAATTATTATGTGAGTCATATGAGGTATATATTCTTATTGGTGTATCTATTATTGTTAGAAAATTCTATAGAAATTGTCCCATTTACATTTTGCATAAAAAATCTTCAGATGGATTGGTTTTGCAGAGGCATTGTGTGATCTCGGTGCCAGCATAAATCTGATGCCCTTTGTGTTCTTCAAGAAGCTAGGATTGGCAGCCTTTAATCTAATGAGCATGCAATTATTGATGGCCAATCGCATGGTGAAGAAGCCCATGGGGATACTCTATAATGTCCTCATCAAAGTGGATAAATTCATATTTCTCGCAGACTTGTGATCTTTGACTACAAGGTTGACTTCAAAGTCTGAATCATCTTGGGAAGCCTTTCCTAGCCACTGGATGCACATTGATGGACATGGAAAAGGCCAACTCAAGTTCAGATTAGGTAAAGATGAGGTTGTCTTCAATGTTTGCCAATATGCAAAGAAGGATGATGATCTAAAGGTAGTC
Organism: Solanum clarkiae; assembly: GCA_011800125.2. NCBI lineage: Eukaryota > Viridiplantae > Streptophyta > Magnoliopsida > Solanales > Solanaceae > Solanum > Solanum clarkiae. The sequence goes on from JAABOM020060673.1 coordinate 40,164, forward strand.
TCTGTTATTGAGAGTTTTGATGATATAGAGCTAGAGCTACCACTTGAGGATATTGGGCGTCGACACCCTGAAAGCAGTGTTGATGAACTTTGAGAGTAATGGCATGCCAGACTATGAGAAGATAGTGAAGGAACTGGGGGTATCTTACACCCTTAGACTCCAAACTAAGTTGGAATTGGACATGTAGAATCAAGAGTCACCACCTATTAAACTGTCCATTGAGGAGCCAATTGTGCTAGAGTTGAAGGCTCTTCCACCCCATCTAAGATATGCATTTTTGGGCGAAAAAAACACCTTGGAGTCATAGTTGTTGCGGACCTAAATTACGAATAGGTAAATGCTCTGGTCATGGTACTTAAGCAGTTCAAGAAGGCCATTGGGTAGATGATTGCAGACATCATTATTATCCCTCCCAAGGTATGTACTCACAAAAATCAGACTGGTCAAGGATTATAAGCCGAATATTAAGCACCAAATATGTCTCAACCCTCATATGCAAGAGGTCATGCACAAGGAAATCATCAAGTGGACAGACATAGGGGTGATCTATCCAATCACTGCCAACTAATGGGTGAGCCGGATTTAGTGTGTTTCAAAAAAAAAGGGTATCACCGTGGTCCCAAATGTTAGTAATGAGTTCATTCTTATGCAACCAGCTACCAGGTGGAGGGTATGCATGGACTATAAAAAGATCAATGCATTGATAGAAAAGGACTATTTCTCTATGATGTTCAAGGACCAAATGCTAGACCACTTGGCTGGAAAGGGCTGGTACTGCTTTCTCGATGGTTACTTAGGCATCAACTAGATCACCATTATTCAAAAGGATTAGTAAAGTAAAACCTTCAAATACCCTTATGGCACCATCATATTCATGAGGATGTCATTCGGGTTGTGTAATGTGCCAGCAAAATTCCAAAGACGCATGATGTCCATCTTCTTAGACATGGTGGAGGACACTATTGAGGTCTTAATGGATTACTTTAGTGTGGTGGGTGACTCATTTGTGAAGTTGTTGAAGCATTTGCATGCTATGCTTCGGAGATGTGAAGAATGTCTCCTAGTGCTGAATTGGGAAAAGTGTCACTTCATGGTGAAGGAGGGCATCATATTGGGGCATAGAATCTCCATCAAGGGAATTGAAGTTCATAGAGCCAAAGTGTAGGTGATGAAGAAGCTTCCCCCTCATCTCTATCAAGGGTATAAGTAGCTTCCTAGGCCATACGGGATTTTATAAGTACTTTATAGAAAAGGGACCAAAAATTAGGTTGCAAATCACCTCTCCAGATTAGAAGATGGAGCCATTGCAATGTTCGATGATGGATTAGAGATTGATGATTCATTCCCAAATTAAAGGTTGTTGGTAGCATCCCATGATTTGATACCATAGTTTGTAGACTATGCAAACTTTTGGTTCGTGATATTGTGCTGCCAGACATGAATAGTCACCAGCGCCGCAAGTTCATGTATGATGTGAGAAAGTTCTTTTGGGATGATCCATACTTTTTTTACGTATGCATAGATGGGATTATTTGTCGTTGTGTTCCTGAAGTTGAGATGATGAATAACCTAGAGGCATGCCACTCGTCTCCTATAGGTGAGCATCATAGTGGAGTCCAAATAGCACAAAAAATCTTGCAGTGTGACTACTATTGGCCAACTATCTACCAAAATGCTCATGACTATGCCAAAATATATGATAGATGATATAGAGAATGTGGTGTTTCTCGCAAGCACGAGCTCTCTCTAAACCCCATTAAGGTGATTGATTATTTGATGTGTGAAGAATAAATTTTATGGGTCCATTTGTTAGCTCATATGGGAAAAAATATATCATTGTGGCTGCGGACTATATATCAAAATGGGTGGAAGTGGTTGCTATCCCCAACAATGAAGGCAAAACATGCCATAGTGTTCCAGAAAAGGAACATCTTCTCAAGGTTTGGCACCCTTGAGCGATCATTAGCGACAGAGGCTCTCATTTCTGCAACAGATTGTTCAAGGCCCTACTTGAAAAATATGGGGTAAAGCACCGGGTGGCAACAACTTACTACCCTCAGACAAGCAGGCAAGTGGAGTGTCCAATCGGAAAATCAAACATATTCTATCGATGACTGTGGATGCAAACCAGATAGATTGGTCGCGGAAGCTTGATGACACATTATGGGCATATCGGACTGCATTCAAGACCCCTATAGGAATGTCTTCTTACCACTTTGTCTTGGAGAAAGTCTATTACTTGCTAGTGGAGCTTGAGCATAAGGCGATGTAACCGCTGAAAAAGTTGAATTTGGACTGGAATGAAGTGGCAAAGTCTAGACTTAACAAACTCAATGAGCTTGATGAATTTCGTTTGAGGAAATGTGAGAGCTTAGCCTTATACAAACAAAGGATGAAGCTGCCGAATGATCATCGCAAAGCGAATAGTCAATTCACACCAGGGGACTTAGTGTTTCTATACAACTTCAGGCTAAAGTTGTTCCCTAGGAAGCTCAAGTCCAGATGGTTGGGACCCTTTAGAATATCACATGTCTTCGACCATGGGGCCATCAAGTTGGAGCTGCTATGGTTCAAGAGCTATATTATGGGTTTGTTGAATTCTTATCCAAATATATGAATTAAGTCTCAATTAATATTTATTTAGTTAATTAAGCATGAATTGCTATTTAATTGCATGATTATTGATGTTTTATAACTAAATTCTCTGAGACACTACCTAGGGTTCATAACTTCTAAATGGGCTCTTCCAATAATTATCCAATTGGCATGAATTAACACACATTCACTTCAAGTTATATTGTTCTAAATTGATTTACTATAAATTCACACCTTTGCCTAAATTTCTCTATAACTATGATTATGACCTATTAAGGACTTCATGCATGCTTTTCAATAATGATGAATCAAAGGCATATGAAAGGATGCATGCTTATGAATGACAAGAACTTCATTTAAGTTCATAAAAATACTTCAACTATGATTTATGGAAGTTCCTTAATGAATGAATGAAAGATAGTGGAGGATCTCCCAATGATTAAGTAGCTATCCTAAGACTATGATATTATGATGACAAAGGATTGGGAATGAGATAAATGCCTTCCCACATGACATGATCTTATGACTTATGACCCCTAACTTTTATGAGAGTATTACCTAGCACCAAATTAGACTAAAAACGGTTATTCATATTCTAAAACTATGTGCCACCATAGGTAAAAAGAAATTAGAGGTGAATAGTCAAATCTCTAAGAGGTGAGTATCCTAAACATAAAGGCTCGGAGGTAAGTACCTGAGTCTAAGAATAAGGGGTGAGTACCTGATTTATATAATCGCTTATTGGATCCTCTTAGATATTAGGAAGTTTACCTTGGCAAGTAGCTTCCCTTTTTCCTTTGATGTATGGGTAAATATTGAAACTCCAATTTTTAGCTCATATGGTTTCATATTGATTATGATCTCTCTCACGATATTTTATGACACTTACTTATGATTTAAGATGTTTACTACAACTTATGGAATAATTACTATGACTTATGACTAGCTCATACATGCATTATACAAGTTTTTCTAAGGTTGCGTTATAAATTCCAAATAGTATTAGCATTGGTTATAACAAATTAATACTTTTCAAATAATTGACTTGTCATGTGTTACATTGATCATTGTGTTGGCATCCAATTTTCTTTTCAATTATTTTCTTTATGCGCCTAACGATTTTGAATAACTTAAAAACATATTAGCTATTTTACTTCTCTTTAACTTTTCATTTTAAAAATAAAATAAAAGAATCATTATTGTTGACTTAGTTTTTATATATTATATCGCTTCTTAATTTATTTTTTAATCATTTTGCAAAAATTATATTGTATTTATGTATCTAAAAAAATGATTTTTTATATATTTATAAGAATTATCGCTTAATTTTTATGATTGCATGTAATGTTATTTAAGTATTGATAGTTGCCTTTTAATATATAATTCATTCACTTATGTATATGTATTTTATTAAGATCACTGTTATGGTTGATTTAAGAATCCCAAAAAATATGAGGAAGAAAGCATTATATGTTGAAGTAGGTCTTAGGCCTAACTCACACTCCAAAAGCTAGCTCAAAGGGAGGAGGATTGTCTAATCTTTATAAGGAGACCACCCATCCCATTAACCACCAATGTGGGACTTTGTGTTTCAACACCCCCCCACGCCCAGTGCTTAGCATCTGGTATGTGGACAATTTTTTTTTGGGGGCCCAACATTGTGTGAGACGGGCCCTGCTCTGATACCATGTTGAAGTAGGTCTTAGGCCTAACTCACACCCCAGAATCTAGCTCAAAGGGAGGAGGATTCCCTAAGTCTTATAAGGAGACCACCCATCCCATTGACCACCAATGTGGGACTTTGTGTCTCAACATTATAGGCCCCAAATTTTGCAATTATTTGTCTTTTACGAGGGTTCCTAGGAAACAAACTCTCTATCTCGTGATATAGTGGTAAGGTTTGCGTATATTCTACCCTCCCCAGATACCACTCATGAGATTCCACTGGATATATTGTTGTTGGTCTTATAATTCAACAAATATTGGTCCATGAAGAGGACCAATCTATAACACTAGCTCAATCCTCCACATCAGTGCGACATCAGCATCCCTGTCATTGCTACATAAGGTGCCAACAGTTCAAAACACATGCTTTCCACATTTTGCCACATATCTCTCATGACCAACACATGTCTTGCCATGTGTCTCTTTCCTATTGGTTGATCAAATAAAATTTAAAATCTTAAATTTTCAAATACCTTGAACTAGTCATATTACCCTCATTTCATCTATCTAAATGTCCTAAATACTCTTGAATACTAAAAATTTCTAATTTTTTTCTTTAGGCCGCATCTCCTTCTCTACTTTGCCGAAGATTTTTTGGGTTTCTCTCAATTTTTGACAAAGTTTTGACCTTGATTTCTTCAAAAATCAGAGAATTATAACCATTTCAAGTAAAGTTCCATCTCTCCATCGCGAAAAATCATCCATTTGTGCATTAAAAATGTAACAAATTCTTGTATTTCATTTGAGACTCGGCTTATTCGATCATTAGAATGAGATATTTCAAAAGGGCTCTTTTGTAACACCTCTCATGTGCTTCGGAATAATGTGCTATTGTGTATTTCTTGAATATCTCAAAATTCATGGATGATTTCGCAAATCCGACTTCATATTCATTTTCAGCGGGCAAATTACGTAGGAAAGGGGTGGTCTTCAATTTTTAGATGACCCGTAGCGAAAAATAATTTTTTGGGTGATTCGGGGCTTAACCAGAAAAGTATGCGACGAGTCCACATCGCGGACTTGTCGCCCACTAGTGCAAAAATGACCTAAACCCATTCCTAGTCCAAAACAGGGAAAAAATTGAACATCGTGCAAAAATGTACTACTCCGCTACAAGTCCGCATCGCGAACTTATCGTAGACTAGTTCAAAAAGTTCCTTAATTTTCAGTTTTCACTTAAAGGAAATTGGGTATGAAACCCAATTCCTATATATGCGGGAATACCTTACTCTTTAGCTATTTTCAAGCCCTAGAAACTCAAAAGCCCTCCCAAAAATCCTCCTATTTCCTCACAATTCCCTCATCTAAATCCAAGATATTTCAAGAACTTGCTTTGGAATTTTAAGAACCCAATTCAAGCCCAAGTCATCCTCAAGTCTTTCTTCAAGAAAACTCCAAGATAAAGGTATGTGAGCCTCATTCATGGGGATTCTTCCACCCATGAAGCCAATCCTACTCTCTTTATCAAATTTCATGATTTTAAGGTTGAATACTTTAATGGGTAATTCTTATTATGCATTGTACATAGAATTTAAGTTTTAATTCTTCAAGTAATAATTTTATTATGATTAAACACTATTGGAGTTTGATATTATAATAGATTTTATGATTTTAAAGTTATGTACTCTATTGATGCTTTGAAAAGCTATGATTGAACTTGTGGATTTTAGTTGGATTTCATGATACCAAAAATGAGGGTTTTTGTCACGGCGCAACCAAGGGTCGCGACCAGTGCCCAATAGGGGCACTTGGACACATACTAACCCGAATTTCCCACTTTACTCCCCTTGGAAACCTGCCGGAATTTCGACAGAGTTTCCTCTATTTTATTAACTAATCCCACCTGCAAATTAAGATCTAGCAGCTTTCCAGACAACAATACAAATGTACATAAACATAAA